>QLTV01002664.1:1408385-1454354 GCA_003457575.1 Thermophis baileyi
GTATTCACTTTGAATATGTTTATGATTATACCTATACCTGCTATCTTGTACATGTTTGATAAATAAATAAATAAATAAAATAAATAAATAAATCATGACATCATCCATACCTGTGTATGCAAAAGCTGCACCCGCTCAGTAGCATCAATAAGCTCTTGTTCAGCAATCTTCCTTCCTCTCTCTGTCTGTTCCAGAGCTGCCCGGAGTTCCTCAATCTCAGCCTGCATCAGATTAGCTCTGCGTTCAACCATGGCCAATTGCTCTTTTAGATCTTCTTGGCCTCGGAGGGCATCATCCAAATGTAGCTGTGTGTCCTAATTTCAAACAAGAATATTATTTAACAGGAGTGATCCTTGGGCCAATCATTTTTATTATTCATATAAAACATTAATTGATGGAAAGTACTTTGAGCTGTCCTTGAACATTCCTGAGATGTTTCTGTGTCTCAGCTGCAAGGCGATTTGCATGGCTCAGTTGAATTTCCATTTCATTCAGATCCCCTTCCATCTTCTTCTTAATCCTTATGGCCTCATTCCTACTCCGGACTTCTGCGTCCAAGGCGCTTTGCATGGTTTCCACTGTTCTTTGGTGATTCCTCTTCATCTGATCAATTTCTTCATCTTTCTCTGCAATCTTCCTATCAATCTCAGATTTAACCTGGGTCAACTCAAGCTGAATGCGAAGAATTTTGGCCTCCTCATGTTCAAGAGCTGCCTATTGGAAAATAAATGCATATGGATGCTGGGTTTGAGAAACTTAAATCGATTATGACTCTTTTTAAAGGAACATTTTTAAATGAGTTAGCATCAAAATGGAAGTTTTTGTAAATGAATGGGTATACAACACAGAATTAATTGCTATGAATTAGCATTTTCAGTGCCTACTCAAAAAGACACTTAACAACCTTTTTAAAAAATAAATTTTAAACTTCTTACCTCTGCTTCCTCCAAAGCCATCTGCATCTCAGATTTCTCTATCTCTACCTGTTTCTTGGCTTTCTCAAGTTCATGGATAAACTTGCCATTTTGAGCAATTTGTTCTGTGAGATCAGCAATTTCTTCTACAAAATATTAAACCGTACAAATAGTTGATTAAAAGAATAAAAGAAGAGCAATCTGCCTGTGATGATAGAACAAACATTAAAATGCCAACAAAGCGCCAAGATGTGGTACTTACGCTGCAAATTCTTGTTTTCTCTCTTCATTGTCTCCAGTTGATCTAATGTTTCTTCATAGGCATTTTTCATTTTGAAAAGTTCAGTACTCAAGGAGCGAGCTTCCTTTAAGGAACTTTCCAGTTCTGACTGGCTCTCCTCGTATTTGGTCTTCCATTCTGCCAAAATCTTAATATCCAATATGTTTGAGTCAGTTACTATAGTGCTGATTTTGTCCGCTTTTTTTCCTTCGCTAAATCGGTCCAGCATTTCAGTAGCTTTTCTATCAACACATCACTTTCTTAACCCCACTGATCTTACAGTGGCAGGTAACACCTTTCAACCCTAAACAAGTCAAGATATGACTTGTGTGTCCCATAGAATGGTCTGAACATACCAGCTATTGGTATCTCGGTTAAGCTAAGAAGGTTCAGGTCAGGGGTGAAATGCTACCGGTTCGGCCCGGTCTGGGCGTACCGGTGGTGGCGGCTGCCAGTGGTTTGGAGAACTGGTAGCGGCGGCAGCATGAGGCTCTGCCCACCCACCTGGACATTGCCATTTTCTTGTTTTTAACCCTCTGCGCATGCGCAAAGCATTCTGCACATGCGCAGAGGGTGAAAAAGTGTGCACGATGGGCACACGCGAGCGAGCGAAGCGCACGCTTCCGAACCAGTAGGGAAGGTAAGTAGATTTCACCGCTGGTTCAGGTAAAACTAACACAAATCACTGACGATTAAATAATAACCCTGACTTGCTTATGTACAGGTTAGTACACAGAAAGAAGATCTTAGAACAGTGGTTCTCAACCTTTCTAATGCCGCGACCCCCCCGCGACCCCCCCGCACTACCACCGCGACCCCCTCCCTACCCTCTCCCCACGCAGGATGAGGTGATAAAGGGGGCGTGGCACCAGGGGTGAAATGCTCCAAAATGAGAACAATTAAAAAATGAGAATGTGCAAAGCATTCTGCGCATGCGCAGAGGGTAGAACAACTCAAATGGCGGCGTCCAGGCTACCAGCTGTCCGGCGACCCGCAGCACGGCCGAACCGGGACCTTTTCACCCCTGCAATGACGGTGGCACCAAAATGGCGGGCTAACGCACACGGCGACCCCTGTGAAATGGTCGTTCGACCCCCAAAGGGGTCGCGACCCACAGGTTGAGAACCGCTGTCTTAGAATGATACCAAATAAGTTTACACTACTGTATAATTTAAATTCTAAATTCAGGTTTACAAAATCCACATTCTATATTTACATGGCATGCCTCCATTTCTCAAATCTAGTCATACCTCTGGTGGCAATAGACTTTTAAAAATTGTAATACTTCAAACTATACCTTGTCAAAATTTCTTTGTTTTTTGTCTAGAGCAGCTGCCTGTGCATTTGCTCTTTCGACGTCCACCATTAGGTCTTCCACTTCACAAAGCAGTCTCTGCTTTGTTTTCTCCAAGGAAGCACATTTGGAGTTCACAGCTTCAACTTGCTCTTCAGCTTCTTGAAGTCGCTGAGCAAGTTTTTTCCTTAAAGAAGTCAGATTGAAATAATGATATTCCATCAGGTATTTAGGTTCTCTACGAATCAGCTTTGTCCAGTAGAGTATTGCTTAACGCATAACAGTATGCTTGGAGAATTTTGTGTTTAGTAAACCTCTCTAATAGCAAAGTTAAATACAGAGGCTGGAGTCACATATTACATTAAGCTAACTGTTTGTATCGTATCATTTGTATTGTATCATTTGTATCTTACTTTAGTTGGAAATAAGCTACAGTTTGTAAACCATCTTTATAGTTCAGTATAAGTCTGGTGTCAACCAGACATTGCAGCTTTTTTTTTTTTAATGAGCAAAAGAAACCTTAGCCTAACATAAGACTGAATATAATCCAATGCATTAGTTTTAGTATAATCTGTTTCTAAAACTTTCATATAGTTCTCAGAAAAAAACCACTCTTTCAAATATATTAAGAAACAATAACAACAAAAATACAGACTGTGGACCACACACCAGCAGCCTTTTCTTTTCTTTTTTAGAGTTGCTGAAAGGTTCTCTTATACCGGCATTTATATGGAAGATTATAAATGTCCTTGAATATAATAAGAACTACCAATTTTTGTTGGAATGTTCACACAAATGGATAATTTGAGTGCATAAACGTTGGAAAGCTAGTATGTAAAAATTATACTAGTTTGTCACTTTTTCTCACTCCTCACTTACTTCGCCTCTTCTAGCTCTTCTGTGCGTTGAATAGCATCTGTTTCATACTTGGTTCTCCACTGAGCAACTTCTCCATTGGCTTTGGACAGGGCACGCTGGAGCTCACTCTTAGCTTCTTGTTCTTCTTCATATTGTTCTCGGAGCAAGTCACAGTCATGCCGAGCAGATTGTAAAGCATGTGCCAATGCATTCTTTGCCTAAGAATTAGCAGTACACCATGAAATTTCTGAACTCATAACATGTACAGTATTCACTGTAGGCATGCTACAAACTTCATACACAAACATTAATGCTTATTTTTATATACTTTATATACTTAGAACTTAGTTTTAAATTGTCATGAGAATGAAGAGAATATCCACACTACTCAAGCTTTCTCCATGAATGTCCAAAAATATATTCCAAGACTTTGGAATTTCTTGTAATCATGTAGTTTACAAGAAAATTAGCTTCCTTTCTTGAAAATGTGGGCTCCCTGTTGTGGAAGATATCTATAAGCAATGCAAAGGATTATCATGATGAGCTTGAGTTAATATTTTAATTCAGCAACTTATGTATAATTGGGCAGATTAAATCAAAAAGGTTCTTGGTATTCTCAAGTACTGAATTCATACTTGACAGGTTAACGGGAAGTTCAGAATTGAAATGCATGGCCAGTAAATCCTATGTATGTCTAATAAAAAATAATATCCTCTGATTTCTGTGAGACTTTAGGATGATGAACATGTGGAGGAGCTGAGTCTCAGAACTGTAAACATGTCACGTGGTTGATTCAATTATGATACATGACAAGATTTCTGCTCACTAAGGGGTCACATCAATTCTGTTAAATAATCTCTTATCAATAACTCATCATAACAAAATTGTACATTGGAAGATAGAGTGCTTGTTGCCAAACATGACTCAAGTGTTGAAAATGACGGTGCCATTATGTTTAATAACCTATAAAAAATATTGCCCAGCATTTTCTGCTTATGAATGAATACCTTGGTCTCTTCCTCTAGCTGCCTCTTCAGCTCTTCTATTTGCTGAGTAAATGCTTGCTTGCTTCTGGAAAGCTGTGATATTATGCTCTCTTTCTCCTCAAGTTGACGTGACAATTCGCCTTTGAACCAAGATTTTTAAATAATTTTATTCTTTAAGCAAGAAGAATACATATTTAATATAACTATTGATCCTGGAAGCAATATCAATTAAAATCTCCTTTGTGTTAAGTCCAACTTCTTTTGACTTTATGGAGACATCAATAGCAATAGCAATAGCACTTAGACTTATATACCGCTTTATAGTGCTTTACAGCCCTCTCTAAGCGGTTCACAGAGTCAGCATATTGCCCCCAACAATCTGGGTCCTCATTTTACCCACCTCGGAAGGATGGAAGGCTGAGTCAACCTTGAGCCGGTGAGATTTGAACTGCTGAACTGCAGCTAGCAGTCAGCTGAAGTAGCCTGCAGTGCTGCACTCTAACCACTGCGCCACCTCGGCTCTTAATGAATCTCCATGAAGAGTTTGTAAAAAATTGTTTGCCACTGGCTTCTTCCAGGATGTTGGAAAGCCTACAGCCACAGATTTCCCTAGTGCTGCATTTCACTTAGGACAATAACATATTTTTGATGCACCTAGTGCAGCTCCATGGATTAGTGTCTCTACAGTTTCAGGCCTTGGGGTAAAAATAAACTGTAGATAAACTGAGGTTGAGGTCTATCACTGAATATGTAGCTTTAATGCCCCCCCCTTATTATCAATTGATGAGCAGAAAAAAGGTTTGGAATAGCCTTTATCTGCATTTTGGCCCATTTTCAATGTTCTCCTTACCTGATTCAGCCTGTAGACGAGCTTTTTGTGTGGTTAGATCATTGACTGATCTCTGGTTTTCCTCAGATTTGGCCTTTAATTCACTAAGCTGGTCCTCTAATGTGCGGCACATTTTCTCTAGATTTGCCTGTAATACACAGAATTAAGAAGATTTCTTATACATATATGTCTTTATGTTTACATAGCTGTGTATAACGTTCTGGGATTACTAGTTGATTTTATTTTCAAATACCTTAGACTTGGAAACAGACTCCAGGTTACTGGTCAAGTCATCAATTTCCATTTTAAACTCACTCTTCTCCTTCTCCAACTTTTGCTTGATGCGTTGAAGATTATCAATTTGTTCCCCGAGCTCGGCTGTGCTATCCGCATGCTTTTTGCGAAGAGCTGCAACAGTGGCTTCATGCTGCAAGGCAGATTCCTCCAGATCCCGCCTCATTTTCTGGAATTCCGCTTCCCTTTTTTTATTGAGTTCAATCTGGGCAGAGGTGGCCCCTCCGGCTTCTTCAAGCCTCTCACTGATTTCCTCCAGTTCACGTGACAAATCAGCCCTCTGCTTCTCTGCCTTTGCTCGGGTTGCTCTTTCAGACTCAATCTCTTCTTCCAGCTCTTCAATACGAGCCTGTAGAGAAGAAGGCTCTGCTAGTTAAGAGTAGCAACAGTGGGGGTAATTCAGTGCAGAATCATCAATGAAGAAAACTATTTAAGAGTTTAATAAGCAAAAAAGGACAGTCACATCAAGGAGTTCTCAACCTAAAAAAAGAGCAGAGATAGGTAATGGGGGGGGGGGAGGCCTACAGAAAATGTGCAGCAGTGTTAAGTAGTACTTAGTTAAACAGTTTAACTAAGACTTTTTGAAGAAAGTCAGAGGTACTACAAGGGTGCCAGGATGGAAAATGTAAAGCTAACATCTATAATGGTGAGAAAGAACAGTAGGCTTTTTGACATCAGAGGGTGAGAGAAATAATGGAAAATATGGACAGAACATTTGGATGGGGCATATGTATGAAGATATCTAATGATAAGCATTGGATTAAAAAAGATGAAAAACTGTGATATAGGAGAGGTACATAATTAAAATTGATTGTATTGTATTAATTTTAGCATTAGCTGCTTGTTGAAAAGATATGCTTCTGGAACAAACAAATCTCATTAACTTTAGTGTTAAAGTGTTCACTCAGTAAAATTTCAATTTTAAAATAAGGAAGACAATTTCTATTACAGTTTGTCACTTAGTCAATCAGATGTATAGACTGGATTTGGCATTTTTATCACCTATTGAATCCTTCCAAAGGACTGGGATAGGTAGATGTGATATTGGTGATATTAAACGTATCGTCTCAGGATGTTTAAAATATTCCAAGTAAAACTGACTTTTGCAATTGACTGATAATGATTCTTCTTATTATTATGGTTTCACAGTCAGCCAGATGTTTAGACTGGATTTGGCACTTTTATCCATGTCGCAATTCTTCCCCAAGGACATTATAATTATTATTATCCCCACCTCTAAAGAAAGATTGAACAGATTAAACCAAATATTCTATGTATTATGGTTACTAAATCACAATAACCTGGAACAAAAATTTAAATATGATGGAAACAATTCATGCCTGTAGTTCCTTGATTTTCTTTTGCAGCTGAATACTCATAGTTTGCTCATCCTCGGTTTTGCTTTGTAGTTGACTGTATTCAAAATCTTTTCTGTAAACATACCAAAGAGAGAAGTTAATTAAAATAATCTTATAATTATAGTTTAATGTTTAGCTACAGTATATACATGACATACTTTTTCAGCTTTTCTTCTAATTGCAGTTTATCATTTTCTAGATCCATAATAGATTCTTGAGCTAGTTTCAAGTCCCCTTCTAATTTTCTCTTGGCTCTTTCAAGATCCATGCGGATTTTCTTTTCTTGTTCCAGAGAGCCTTCCAGCTGCAACAGAAGTTTAATATTAGTCTTGGACTCACATATGGGCAATTTATATGTTTTCCTTGTGATATGTTCTCTGATATGTACTCCCCTACAAGGAATGGACATTTTCAGCAGAGATATGGATGTTTTCATTATTGTATTCTCTCACCTAATGTATAGCCCCAGTGTATGTATATTCACTGTATATTGGGTTGTAAAGAAAAAGGACTCTTCTTCTCTGTTCTCACCTAGTCAACATGAGGGAAACATGAGGGAGTCTCCTCATTGTTGTGCAGATGATTAGATTTCATAGTAATTCAGAGCTTTTAAGGTTTTAATATTCTATTCTATTCTGAACATGAAACATTCTGAACATGAGTTTATTCCCCCAAATTAAAATAAGAATGCATGACACCACAAGTGCCACAAGCTCAATTTTTGATTACAGTGACTCAATGTTCGATTATATTGGGATAGCCCACAGTGAAAAATCAAGAACAATTTCTCACATCATCAACTTGTTGTTCCAGTTTTGCTTTGGCTTTCGTGAGGGTGTTGACTTTGTCTTCCTCAGCCTGTAGATCATCAAGAGCTTGCTGATGAGCTTCTTGGAGGGCTTTCTTCTCTTTGGTTAATTTCACAATGGTTTCATCCAAAACTGCCATTTCTTCTGTTAGATTCTTCACCTATAGAAAATAGGAAAACCTAGCTGATGACTGAAAACCTGGTAATGATCTCATATGCAATAAATAATTCATTTAGAATCATGAGTTTTCCAATGAATCTAATTCCTTACATTCATCAACAATATACAGCCATTAGCTACCTTTTCAAGCAATATTTATTTATTTACTGGCATTATATACTGCTTCAATCAGTGTCAGCTCTGTTGATTTACATTTTTATAAATAAGGTTAAAATGCAGTATTAATAACAGCACAATATAATACAAAACATGGGGGAGTCGAGGAGATAAAAATAATAATCCCATTTCATAAACTCCAAAATTACAAGAAGGAACAATTCACCAAAATTCTGGAACTAAGATTAGCTGAATTCTGGAACTAAGATTTGCTTTTGATGATCATTTTAAAGCAGTATAAGGGCTATCTAAATCTCATGGGAGAGGCTGTTTCAAAGCAGTTGAAAAGACCTACAGTACCTCTGAAGGTGGAAATTGGTAAGGAAGTGAGATGAGTTCCTTCTACATAATCTTATTGGACAGGCAAAAAAAAAAAAAATTGGGAGAGGAGAGGGCCTGGGATATCCAGGTCTTGAGTCACATAGGGCCTTAAGTTGACAATGGTATTTTGAATCGACCTAGAAGCCAACTGGTAGGCAATGCATCTTTCCAAGCATTTATGTCACATAGGCAAATTGTAAAATGCTTATTGGTACTCAAACTGCTGGTTTTTTTGGACTGGTTTGAGCTTCTGAGTGGTCTTCAATGGCACCCCATGTAGTGGTGATTAAGGCATGAAGGAGGGAAAGAAGAGCCTTCTATATGGATATCATCAGCATACTTAATATATATTCCTGTGTCATCTTATGACCTCTTCCAAAGGTTTCATGTAAATGAAGAAAATCTTATGGCGCTCCATTGTTGATGTGTTTTGGGCTCTATCTCTCTCAACACTACATGGTGTTTCCCTCTCCCAATGCTCAGAGTTAATGCTGAGGCACTGAACACTACAAAGATCACACTCCTTACTCCAGTTTAACTAAATGCCATTCATAACCACCACCATTGCAGTCTCAATGCTATAGCTAAAATCTGTTTCAAAAAGATCAAATTCTTCCAAATTTCTTTCAACCCATCTTTTTCTCTACAATGTTTCCCCCAAACAAGAGATTGGAGATTGTTGGTAATTGTTCAATATTGTTAGGTTGATTGATGCAGGAATCTTATCTTTGTCTCCTTCAAGGAAGATCATACCTTCTCTTCACACCAGAAAGTATTCACCACTACACTGACCCAATCTCCTGGAGGTTTTCATCAACTATGGACAGAAATTCAGATTAAATTATATTACCTTGTTTTCAGTGGCATGCTTTTCTTTTTCAACCTTGGCCAATGTTAGCTCAAGATCATCAATATCCTTCTTCAATTCAGAGCATTCATCCTCTAGTTTCCTCTTCTTGGCAGTCAGTTCTGCATTCAGTTCCTCTTCATCCTCTGCTCTTTCAGTCAGTTCCTTGATCTTAGCCTCCAACTGGATTTTAGTCTTGATCAATTGATCACATCTTTCTTCAGCATCTGCCAAACTTTCACTTTCCTTATTAAAGAAAAGATAGCATTATTAATTATTGCTCAGAATGTTTTCACTTTCTTAAATAGCCCTTCCTTTAATCAATAATTATCAACTTTAACTTACTCAGATTTAATGTATGGCTCAGCTTAAATAATATTAATTAAAATTATTTTTTGTTTTCAAATAACAAACCCATCGTTAAGCTTTTGGAATCATTAGGCAGGATGAAAAGAGAGCATTAAAAAGGGGAGGGGGCTCAATTTTTAAGGAAAGAAGCCAAATTCTATCAATACATAAAACCCAGCAGTCCATCAGACTTAGCCTTTTGCCATTTCTGAAGTAAACCGCAAAGATTTAATATTGAAAGAAACCAAGTTCTCATCTTCACATTACACTGGTCCAGTTCTTCACCACCACAACCACATAATTTTTCTCCATACTTTCAAGATTCAATGCTGAGGTTTTTTTTCCACTAACAAACACAGAAGGACATTGGTTCAAACTGGATAAAATGTGCTGCAATTACATAACAAAAATAAATAGGAAACTTGGAAAAAATGAAAGCAGGGGGAAGCAAATGGGGACACTTGGATAATAATTCCACTGTGGTTTCTGCAGTGATATGTTATCAAATCCTTCTTGTTCTTTGATTTACAAAGAAATATTTGGCATCATGGGAAATGAAAATACTTCACTATTTTTATTTGGGTTGTTTCATTGCCCTGGATGAATACAAGATAAAATTAATATAGGAATCCTACATAGCTACTGCATTGCAATGTTGCAGAGAGAACAAATTCTCCCAAGCAGGTGATGGAATGTCTTTCTCTTTTGCATGTAGCAAGAATGATGTTGCTTCTGGTGCTCAAAAGCATCAGCTATAGAGAAAGGAAGGCCATTCAAGAGGAAAGCAAGGAGGGATCAGTCACCCAGAGGAGACATAAGTTTGCTGTAATTGAAATATTAATTTAAGAAGAGCTAATTATAAACTGTATCTCGGAATATCCCATCAGAATTAAATTGATGAAGATGCTCAATTTGAGATTAATTTTTTTAAAAACATTTCAGAAGCTGCTATTGATTTACAATTCAGTGAAAAACTAGTGGGCATATCTCCATGGAATTTTATTAAGCTTTCCTGCATCCTTTGCTCCTGAAAACTTCTTTTAACTAAAAGAATTAAAGTCCAAAATGGCTTGGGTTCAGAATATAGCCAGGGAGATAACAAGGGGTGTGTGTGTGTGTGTGTGTGAGAGAGAGAGAGAGAGAGAGAGAGAGACAGAGACAGAGACAGAGACAGAGACAGAGTCAGAGACAGAGAGACAGAGAGACAGAGACAGAGACAGAAAGATCTTCCTCTACCTACAGTTAGAAAGAAAAGCTCAGTTCTGTATCCTATCCAAGAAGTGATGGCAATGAGAGACCAGGCTTCCTTAATGTCTTTGTCCATACACTGCTTACAAAAATACAGTTGTCAACATTATTCTTGACTTTTTGCCATCTGACAAACACATTTTTTTTAAAAAAAAAATTCAAATAGGCCTTTGCCTGTAATTACTGTATCTGCTTAAGACACCACATTTCCTAAAGCCGATCATGGAAAAGATTAGCAAGCTAATCTTACAGATTGTACTTGAAGCTGCAGGTCATTTTTCTCTTGCAACAAAGACACCATTTTTTCTTCTAGTTCTTTCCTTTTGGCTTCCGATTTAGCAAGTTCTTCCTTAGTTTTCTGGAACTCTTCTTTCATGGTGGCCATTTCTTTCTCTGCCTCTGCACTCTTTAACAGTGGCTTAATCTTGAAGAACAGCTTCATCCAAGGCCAATGTTTGACATTCATGAATGAGCGAATGTTATACTGAATCATGAAAATTGCTTCCCTGTAATGAAACCATTCCAGAAAGTTACTTATTGTAGATTAATAAAAACAGGATTTACTAAGTAAGGCCGTGGAGTTATATTATGAGACCAACATCGATCTCCCAATCCCATAGTTTGAATCTTCTCCAAGTATATTGCTGAGCTTGGAAATTTAAATGCTGAAAACTGGCAGTTGAGGCAAGAAAGAGATGAAAATTTTTACATGAAGATCTTATCTGGGTTACAAAGCTAAAGAGATTTAGCCTGGCTATTACTTGATGGAAGAGTATCAGGAAAGCCAAAGATTGTAAACTGAATTGAGAAATAAAAAAGATGAAATTAAAAGTTAAAAGAATGATAAAATATGTGTCTTAGAAATACTCCATGAGAAGAGGTATTTTCTTTAGCATCTTTTCCATTTCTTCCTACAAGAAATGGTGTTAAAAGGCAACAAGATGGCTGTTGAAGCCAAGATAAAGCTACTATTACAGAACACTCCAGAAACCTGTAAAATCTACAATACAAAATCAATATGTAATTCATTCATTCTGGGTTAAACTGCCTGATTATAAAGCTGTCAAGTTTCAATCAAACTCCAAACATCTGATGAAGGGAGTAGCAGCTCAGAAACTATGCCTTTTAATAAAACGTATTATTGAAAAAGGTGCCACTAGATTCCTTTTGATTTTTGGCACCATAGACTAACACGGCTCTCATCTACGGACTTATGACCGTTTTTCACAATTACAACCTGTGCATCCTTCCCATGATCATGTGATCAAAATTCAGATGCTTGGCAACTGGTTCATATTTATGACCTTTGCTGTGTCCCAAGGTCATGTGATCACTTTTTTGTGACCTTCTGACAAGCAAAGTCAGTGGGGAAGCCAGATTCATTTAACAACTGGGTTACTAACTTATCAACTGCAGTGATTCACTTAACAAATGTGTCACTTAACAATAGTTTTGGGCTCAATTGTGGTGGTAAGTCGAGGATTACCTGTATATCTCAACTGTTCCAAGAGTGCAACAGGTAGATGTTATATTATAAAATAGTTATTACTGGATAAAAATATAATAGCTTTGGAGTGATGGGGGAAAAAAATCCTTTCCTTTGAGTTGGATGACCGCTTTCCATAAGGTGCCACACACTTGAAGGTTCCATATCCACTCCCTCAGATATGTCTCTATGGTTTATTTGTTATGTAAACCTGACAAATCATGGCTTATATAGAGACCATAGTTAATCATGGTATAATGTGACATTTGACGTCAACCATAGCCTAGGAAAGTTTGAAAAGCTTCCTTGGCAGAAATATGGATGAATATCTAATTACAGGTAGTCCTCAACTTACAACCACAATTTAGTCCAAAATTTTGGTTGCTAAGTGAGAAAGTTGTTAAATGAGTTTTGCCCCATTTTACAACCTTTCTTGCCATGGTTGTTAAGCGAATCCCTGCAGTTGTCAAGTTAGCAACACGGTTGTTAAATGAATCTGGCTTCCCCATTGACTTTGCTTGTCAGAAGGTCGCAAAAGGAGATCACCTGGATAAATATGAGCCAGTTGCCAAGCATCGGAATTTTGATCATGTGACTAAGGGGATGCTGCAATGGTCGTAAGTGTGAAAAACGGTCCTAAGTCACTCTTTTCAGGGCCATGGTAACTTCGGTCACTAAATGAATGGTTGTCAGTCGAGGACTAGCTGTACCCTGGAAGCCTCGGCCTACATGAACAAGTCCTGTGGAACAGAAATGTACTCTACCTCCTTGCCACCATTTTTTGGTATTCCGCTCTCATGAGATACCCCCTACACACAGCCTGTGTGCGGGTAATGAGCAAAGTGAGGCGGTCATCTCTCATCTCTTCCAGAAGGCCCAGCAAACCGGCCTTGAAAAACACCTGGGGGGGAAAAGAATTTTTAAAAAAGCTAAGCTGACTTGTGTACGTACAGCTTGTACCCAGCAAGCCCTCAGCTCAGAAAAGTGCTTACTTTGGTATGCCCAAATTTGTACTGAGTGTGATCGATATCGATGGAACCCAGCAGTTTCTCACAGGCTTTCTTACTGTCCATAAACTGGCCCTCTGGGATGGCACTAGCATTCAGTACACGATATCTGCCCATTTAAACATAAAAGAAAAAAAAATATCCTTTTAGCATTGGAATCGGTGGCAAAGGGAAAGGCTCTGATTCACTGGCAGACTTTTAATATCTTCTCATTGTTTTGGAAACTGTTCACAAAAGGTGGTACGAACATAAAACTGAGCAATGATAAAGCTTGTTTGTCATTTAGCATGATGTGCGAGCATGAAACTCTGATTTAGAAACATCCTTGTCCATAAAAAAACCAAAAAATAATCAGACCTGATTTTGTCTTACCGGTAGCACTATAAATGTGCCAGGATATAATTAATTTACAGAACAGCGTTTTTGATGATTATTTTTTTTTTGATAACTCACCCTAGGAAAATTTCTGAAGAAAAAAGTAGCTATGTAATGCTATAGATGTATGTTTTTCTTTGCGTACATCTCTGAATCAAAGTTATAATTATATAGCATGATGGGTAGAGCATCACTATTGCTTTAGATCAAGGGTGTCAAACTCACGTGGTCACGGCGATGTCACGTGACATATCTGGACTTTTATCCCCTTCGCTAAACTGGGTGTGGGTGCGTCCAGCACATGATGCATCCGGCCCGCGGGCCAGGAGTTTGACAGCCCTGCTTTAGATAATATTTAACTAACAAGAATCTAGCATGCAAACTGGCATGTTTACTAGAAATTGGGTTGACAGACCTTTGCTTAAAATCTCCGTATACGATTCTGTTTGGAAATCCCTTCCTGCAGATTCGAATGCCTTCAAGCACTCCATTGCATCTCAGTTGGTGAAGGACAAGCTTGTGATCCATTGCACCTGTGCAAGACCAAAGCAAAGAAAAATGGCAGCTTTTTCCTAATTTTCTCCTGAAGCTTTTCTGGAAATCCAGACAAGAGATTCTTGTAAATTACCTGGAGTTTTAGTTTCATTGGGGATAATGCAGCGCACAAAATGTGGATGAGTTGTTCTCAAATTGGACATCAATTTGTTCAGATTTTCCTGTGTTTTTGAATAGACCAATTGTAAAATATTCAGTAGCTCTTAAAGATTTTTTTAAAAAAAACCTAAAGTATAGAATTTAAAGTATTGAATTTTTAAACTGAGAACCATATTGCTAATTTTTCAATTTTATTTTAAACATTTTGGAGGAAGAAGAAAAATATGAAGTTTGAGTTAATACAATCTGCATCCTCTTAAGATTTCTTGTCAATTTAATCAATATTCATTAGTTTCCAAACTATGCTTATAAAAAGATGCATAGTTTGGAAACAAATGCTTTATATACATACAGTATATAACTGTATCAAACAATACAATATTCCTTGCAACCTATGCAATCAAAAATCCTTACCCTGAAAAGTGCAGAAACAGTTTGGAAAGATGACCCCTTCTTCTTGGCACCTTTCTTTTTAGTAGCACCTTCTATTAGAAAGCAGAACATAAATGTAATTAGTTCTCTTGTTGTCATCGTCTCTACCCAATCTTTTTCTTAAATATGATACAACACAGGACAAAGTTTCAAGGCAGTTTTGATTATAGAATAAAGAGAGAAAGTTAAAAGGCTCTTGAAACTTACCATCGTCTTGGGAAGAAAAGGTTGCATACAGATTGGCTAACATCTTAATGGATGACTTCTGATACAGTCCCACAACAGTTTCATTTAAGGGATCTTTGTTCTTCTCTAACCAGCCGCCAATATTGTAGTCCACAATCCCAGCATAGTGCACAAGAGAGAAATGGGCCTCAGCCTTGCCTTTGACAGGCTTTGGCTTTTGGAAGTTGGCTGATTTGCCAAGATGCTGGTCATAGAGTTTGTTCTTGAAAGACTGATCAGTTGCCTTGGGGAACATACATTCCTCTTCCAAGATAGAAAATATGCCCATTGGCTACATTAAAAAAAAAACACCATAGTTTTATTTCAGACGTGTCTTCTTACCAACTGGCATGGAAAGCCATAGATATAACCTTGGAGAAACTCTATGACAACTTTTACAAAAACATGCTTTAAGTCCAGAAAACATTAGAAAGGAACTCAAACTGACTCTGCCTTCATTCCCTGGAGTGTAACGCAGGGAGGATAAAACACAGGCTTTCAAGATAGACTATCTCCATGAAGTAAAGTTCCAGCATTCTTGTGCAATGTGTCTCCCAATGTGGGTCTAACTCAAAGGGCTGCCATCTGAGTGGTTACTTATAAGATAATATTCCAATTTACCTTCTCAATAAGCTCAATACAAGCAGCCAAATCCATTCCAAAATCTATGAAAGTCCACTCAATTCCCTCTTTCTTGTACTCTTCTTGTTCTAGTACAAACATGTGGTGGTTGAAAAATTGTTGCAGTTTCTCATTGGTGAAGTTGATGCACAGCTGCTCCAAGCTGTTAAACTAACAACAAAATATAACCAATTAATATAATTCCTTAGATCTCATAGATTCTCTACTAAATGAAACTTCAGTTCATCAGGGATTTTACAGATACAGGCAGCAAATAAATTTAATACTAATAATGAGAAGAAGGTTATTTCAATCTTTCTGCTTTTCTGCTGTAGACAACATTTGGATGTTATTCTTATCCTCAACACTAGATGGCACCTGTTCCAACCATGGGCTGCTATAAAACACAGAAGGCAGAGAAATAGAGTTTGTAATTATAGATCTGCCTACCTCAAAGATTTCAAAACCTGCGATATCCAAGACTCCAATGAAATGTTGTCTGGGCAACTTGGTGTCCAGCTGTTGATTAATACGAGCTACCATCCAGAAGAAGAGTTTTTCATAGACGGATTTAGAAAGTGCATTGACAGCATGATGCACCTATAATTATAAACAATTAGGGACAAATGAAGATAATGATAGGAAAACAAACCACTACAAGAATTTATTTATTTATTTATTTATATCCCATCTTTATTATTTTTACAAATAACTCAAGGCGGTGAATATATCTAATATTCCTTTCTCATCCTATTTTCCCCATTACAACAACCCTGTGTGGTGAGTTAGGCTGAGAGGGAGTAACTGTCCCAAGATCACCCAGCTGGCTTTCATGGCTAAGGCAGGACCTGAACTCACGATCTCTTGCTTTCTAGCCTGGCCCTAATATTTGCATAGAGAGCCGGTTTGTTCTAGTCGTGCCTTCACCACTAGAACAAACTGACTCTCTATGCACATATCAGGGCAAGGCCAATATATTTTCCTGCATTTCTTTCTACCTGATCTCATTCAATTCAACTGATAACCAATTACTTTATATTTCAAAAGGGAAGAGAAATTATCCTGGATGAAGTTTGGCATTCCTGCATTTGTTTGGCTATGAAATAATGAATATTATTATTCATTAATATTAATAAGTGTGAATGTCCTGCCTTAGAACTGTCCAGCAGTTCGCAGTCTTCTGGTTTCCCAGGCTTAAATTAAAACCAAGAGGAATCATCTCTCCTATTATCTGTGTTATTCTGTCAGCTAAGGGATATTTCTGTCTTTGAGAAGTTGTTTCTCCTTACCCAGGAGAGAATTAGAAAAATCAGTGGTAAAGAATTTTAAAAGGCATTTGCATGAATCTCTAAAATGTACTTAAATCAGACTGTAATCTATTTTGGAGATCTTCATCTCTCTCTCTCTGAGAAATATGAATGGTAATTGGCATTGTATGTACAGTATGTTATTATCTCTAAATCGTCATTTTCTATTTGCCCAATTGCCCAATACAGGACATCTGCCACTTCTTGAATGTAGGAATAGATAAAGTTGTCATCTACCAACTCCCTGCCCATTGCAAACATACCCTTGCCTCTGCTTCAAAACTGATCTTTTCCACCCTAAATCCTACAGTGAAATGTAGGAACAAACAAACAACTTGTTCCCTTTCTAGCAACAGAGTAATAAAGGTAAAATAACGGGCTGGAGAGAAAGAATCTGTTTAACATCAAAGGACAGAATTTGGGAAGTGGATCTGAAAGGATCCATGGCGTGCAAAGAAAACGGTGAAACAGAAGAGGAGCTAATGGGGAAAGAACAATCTCCAAAGAGAGTTATTGATAGATTGGCCCACAGAGGGGCCAACCAGCAAGCATTGTCTGTGTGAATGGGAAAGGCAAGCAGAGTAGTGACCAATCAGAGCCTGCAAATGCTCTTGATCCCCTGCTAGACCATTGCAATCTTGAATGGAAATTTTAAAGTTAGCATCAGGAAAATGTGCTGCAGACAAGCAGTTTAAGTTCCCATTTGGAATTGCCTGTAGCTGAAATGTCTTCCTGTTGAAATTAACTGCATGTTCCTTACAGTTCTTGTTAGTGGAACTTTTTTTTTCTAAATGGCATTCCAGCGATACAATCTAAATAGGATGAATGGCACAATTTCCTTCAAAGTAGTAGTTCTGATGAACACTCTGAATGGAAGAAATACACACCCTTGTTGTTTGACATATGGACTACTAGGTGGTTTTGATTTGTTACCTATACTCACCTGATCTACAGTTTGACCTTTGGTCACATACTCATTTCCCACTTTCACCCGAGGAAAGCACAGGGCTTTCAACAAATCGGCAGAATTTAGACCCATCAGATAAGCTGTCTTGTCAGCCTCTGTAAAGAACCCACAAGAAAAGTCTTTGTGAAACTTTAGTAGAATAATCGGGGTTGTGACAAGTACAACCAGTGAATTGGCAGCACAAGTTAGAAGCAGGAAAACAATACTGACATTTCTGGACAGAGCACTGTTGTGAAATTCAGCCTTTGTCCAATCCTTACTGCTCATTTAATCCTTACTGCTTAGAAACCAGAACCCAATTAAAAAGTTAGTTGTGTTCCATTTGAAATCTTCTACAGAAAGAGTATCTAAGCTTCAGGCCTATCCTCTCTCTCTTTCAAAACTCTTTCCTTTTTCACTCACATTCCTACCTCCCAACCAATAAGGCAACCAAAGCAAAAAGTAATCAGTTTAATTAATGCCAGTACACACTACAAAAAATGCAAAGCATATGAGAGAAAACAAATGTTTCATTGCTGAAAGCTGAGAAGACCTCCTTTATCGTTGCTCTTTCCAAAGGAGTTTTGTAAATCATACAGTTGAATCATATGATCTAATTCTATAAGGTTTGAAAGCTAACTTGTGGAATTTGTTACCTTCTGCGCCATCTGGTTCTGCCTGCTCTTCTCGGGGTTTCTGTTTAAATTTCATGTTGCCATAATGCATCACTGCTCCTGTCAGTTTATAAATGCCAATTTTCTCTTCAGAAGTAAAGCCCAGGATGTCTATGGCTGTCTAAAGGGGGTGGGGGTGGGTGGAGTGTCACAGTTAGTTATGTTTTCAGACAGGAATTACATTCTTTGTTTTACATCATCATCTTTTTTTCACTCACATCTGTAGCTATAAGCTCCTCTTGATCATCAATGCTCTGGACTGAAATCTCACCTTGGCTTATGAACGGATAGTCATAAGGGTTCGTTGAAATGAGAAGCATTTCTGAAATATACACGGGAAGCCTTTCTGAAATTCTAGGGATTATCGTATATGAGCTTTCCAATGCACGAAATAGTCAACAGAGAAAAAAAAAAAACAACCCTTCCCCATATTATTTACCACACGCATTATCAATAAGATAAAAGGTTCAGGAAAGTAAAATGGAATCGTACTTACCAATTAGTTCTGGCTTCTTATTGGACATAATCTGGTAGAAAATGTGGTAACTCCTCTCAGCCTTTAGCTGAAAGGTTACTCTTGACTTTTCCAGAAGATCTATAACAGAAGGTCCAATTAATGTTTGCGAGTCCAATTTTGTGGACATTATGTAGACAATTCTCAAATTCAGCTACTTACAGGTCTCGATATCTGCAGAAGCCAGCTTTCCAGTGGCACCAAAATGAATCCTAATGAATTTTCCCTACAGGGTAGAAAGATGGAACAGTTATTTCATACATCTAGAAACGTTTAATGAGCCACAACATATGGATTAGATCTATTTTTGTAACTGAATATTTTGCTATGGTTTTTGTTTTATTTTATATCTTGAAGGTAGTACTGTTTTCAAAGAAACTGCTGCTGAAGAGTAAATAGTGTATCACTGTGCTTTAACAAATGTTCTTGTGTTGTTGTGTGTATTTTAAATCTTGTTTCAGTTGAAATCTTTTTCTTTCAAGCATTTCTTAATAGGTATAGGATGTTTTACCACATAGGCAGGAACAACACAAATACTCCAGTTAGGGGTATTTTCTTTCACATCCCTTCCACTCCTTCCTATAAGTGAATTTAAAAGGGAAGAAGATGGCTGTTGAAGCCAAGATAAAGCTAATGTTCCAAAACATTCCAGAAACCTATAAAATTGGCAATATAAAACTAACATGTAAATCATCCACTCTGTGTTGAACTGCCCGACTACAAAGTTGTCAGGCTTCAGTCAGACTCCATGCATCAAATGAAGTGAGTGGCAACTCAAATAAATATGCCTTTTAATAAATTTGTTATTAGAAAAGGTACCAACAGATTTCTTTTGATTTGTGGCCAATATTGACTGACATGACTCTCCTGTATCAGTTCAGTGAGGATTTTCTCGGTATATCTGAATTGTTCCAAGAATGGAAGATATAGATGTTATATTATGACGGTTATTACTGACTTAAAAAAAAACAGCTTTGGGATGATGGAAAGTAAATAACCAAAGAATCCTTCTCTTTAGTTGGAGGACCACTTCCTATAAGGACATACTTTCTGGTGCTATATACCTAAGGGGCCCACACACCCCTGACTCACATAAAACAGGCACCCACAAACCTGTTCTTGTATTAATAACCCACAGTCATGTCCAGGGTCAAATTATATATTTACCATATTTAAGAACATACAACTGACACATTTTGTTAACACTGGATATGGCATGTGAGGATGGGAGGATTAAAGCTTCTTCCCCATTACTTTATTTTTGAATATCCTCTCCCACATAAGAATTGGCAGCACCTGTGAAAATATCACAGCATGTAGTATGAGCCAAAGAAACCTACTAGCCCAGTTGGAAAAATCTTTCACTGAATCTTCTGAGGAAGGACATAATCATTTTATGTCCAGGGAGGTAAGTTATATATTTATACCCAAGCTGCAATATCCCCCATCCCAATTACCGCTTTGTATTAGGTTTTGAATTACGTTTTTTTTTTTTAAAGCCTTCCATTAAAGATGGGACTTTTTTATGCCAGCTTGAATTGCTGTATGGGGAATGAGAAAAGGAGCAGGACAGGCTGTCTGGAGAGGCTTGCAAGTAAATGTGTCGCCTGCCGAAGCCTGCCGAAGATTCATCACTTACAAAACGGGAGGAGTTGTCATTCCTCACAGTCTTGGCATTCCCAAAGGCCTCCAATAAAGGGTTGGCACTGATGATTTGATCTTCAAGTGTCCCCTGCAGGAGTATTGGAAGACATATTTGAAAACCAAAGAGGGGGGAAAAAAGCACTGCAGAATCTTGAACAGAAGCGAGCTTAATTAAAGTAAATGTGACTGATTTTCCAATGAATGGATTTAGAATGTTTAAATATTTTTTTCATAGGACCAAGGAATGAGAAATCTGGAATTAAGTTACCAGAGTGCCTTCACTGAATTTCAATTAATTCTGACAAGTCCTTGTTTTCCACACACGATTTTTTTGCACCAAACACGCATCACTCTTTCCTCTTAAGATTTAAGTGATTTGTTATTGGTGCTCAGATTCAGAAATGTGCAAAATGTTTTGAGTTCAAAATGGGTTGCTATAACTTTACCAATAGTACAGAAAGCTCAGAACATTTTCACCCAACTCAAAACAGCTGTTTCAGACTTTTTTTATTTTTATTTTTAATTTTTGGATATACATCAGTATCATTATATGAACAGTGAGGCATCTGGTTATCATTCATTTAAATACAAATAATAATAGTAATATTAATAATATTTGTTACATTAATCATACTTATGTAATTGTGGTGTTATTATATATATTTGTATTAGAGTGTGTTCCTTCATTGTTTAGTTGTTCAGTGTTTTTGTGCGCTATTCAGAGGTGGGTTCCTCCCGGTTCGGATCGGTTCGCCCGAACCGGTAGCGACCAGCTGGTGATGTCACAGTGACATCACGGATCCAGTTCGGTCGGTGCTGGTTCGTGGACGCCGCCATCTTTTTTTTTAAATTATTATTTTTTTTTGGAATTTATTTTTTGAATTTTTTGCTATTTTTTTTTTCCTTCTGGGCATGCGCAGAAGCAGTCTTCCGGCACTGTGCATGTGGTCGCCATCTTTTTTTCGGCTTTGTTTTGTTTTTTTTTCCAGATTTTTTGTTACTACTCGTTACATAACAATCACAATATTATTTAAACGTACATAGTGATACCATCTTTCAACATCTAATCTTTACATCTAGCTATTACTTTTAGTATATTATATAAAAATATGTATAATAATATTCCCTCTTGATCTTGTTTCTACCTCTATTCTAGCTCTCAATAAAGCCAATCTTATATTAAACAGCATTCCCTTTCTAACCATCATCTCTTGCCCACTGTTTCAGATTTGAAATGCTTAGAATTCAAAACATTTTGCACACCCAAAGGTGCTTTTTCAGGAGGCAACTGGACTGAAAAAGCACTTTTGGGACAACCATGACCTGGATGACTGAGAATCTCTACAGACATTTTGCACACCGTTACTAGGTGTTGCATTAATTATTTCGCTCAAGAAAATAAAAGATCAGAAAGTGATTCTAAAAGCAGGAAATGCATTTCGCTCCCTTCACACATTTTTTCCCTCCAGAAATGGTTCCTAAAAAGTCCTGTGAGAATGGAGGGAAAGAACAGAAGGAGGGAATTAGGAGGATAAGAGAGGGGGCAAAAGAAGGCAATACATTTTTTCACAAGTCTTGCCTAGAATGTTATGATAAAAATCTGATTCTGCAAACTAGAATTGCTGCTGGCAGCAGAAGGAGAGCTTCATTTCCTGAAGGACTTAGAACAGGGGTCCCCAAACTTGGCAACTTTAAGACTTGAGGACTTCAACTCTCAGAATTCTCCAGCCAGCTATGCTGGCTGGAGAATTCTGGGAGTTGAAGTCCACAAGTCTTAAAGTTGCCAAGTTTGAAGACCTCTGACTTAGAAAGTGCTTCCTTCGGTATATAGATTTCATGATCCAGTCACCTATTCTGTTTAGGGTTTAATAAAATCTACCCTTCAACCATTTCTACATTTGTCAGCATTTAGGATGAAACGACTGAAATCATAACTGCAAATCATTGTAGTTTATGTCCTAGAACCTTTGTCAAAGGTTTTTGCTTCAACAGCATTGGGAGTAACTATTATGCAGGCATGAGAATTTAATTCAGGACAGTTAATAAGTATAATGATTATTTATTACAATTCAATTCTCTTTCATTTAAAAGAAAATAGAATAAAGCTGTTTATGGAGCTATGCAGTATAGACCTTTCTGAAGGAGTCTAAATATTACAGGTAGTCCTCTATTTACAACAATTTGTTTAGTGACCGTTCAAAGTTGCAACGGCACTGAAAAAAAGTGACTTACAGTATGACCATTTTTCACAGGTACAAACTTTGCAGCATCTCCACGACCATGTGATCAAAATTCAGATGCTTGGCAAGTGGTTCATACTTATGATGGTTGCATTGTCCCAAGGTCATGTGATCACCTTTTGTGACTTTCCAACAAGCAAAGTCAATGGGGAAGCCAGATTCACTTAATAACCGTGTTAGTAAATTAACAACTGCAGTGATTCACTTAACAACTGTGGCCAGAAAGGTCGTAAAATGGGGCAAACTTGCTTAACAAATGTCTCACTTAACAACAGAAATTTTGGGCTCAGTTGTGGTTGTGGTCATAAGTCGAGGACTACCTGTACGGTGTTACTTTGGTTTTAGTGGTTATTGATGAAAAGAATTCCATTGAGCAAACTCTGTGGAACTTGAGACAGAACGAATATAAATAGTCAGACTCCCTTTGCTTAGAGTTTGGGGATTTCCATTTTCTTTATCTGCACATCTAGAGTGAGATGTATTTTTCATACCTTCATGCTCGATTTTGACTCTTCTTTCTTCTTGGCGCCTTCTCCAGTAGCTGCAATTGTTGCAAAATACTGAATGACCCGCTTGGTGTTGACAGTCTTTCCAGCACCAGATTCTCCGCTAGCAAGAAAAATCAATCATCAGGTAAAGAAATATTATTTGTATTAGCACTGTGTTACTACTGTAATCAAGCGGGATGAATCTGAAATGTCTACTTACGTGATCAGAATAGACTGGTTTTCACGATCTGCCAAAGGAAGAGGCAAAACAAAACAAAAAAATTACAAACTACAGAGATGGATGCTGAGTCATGCTAAGTAGCACCTCTGGAATTAATTTCATGTAGGCCATGGATATTTGGGAGGGATGGTGAAGACCTATTCCATTGTCCCCAACTCCCCATCCCTCGGTACTGTTCTTTATTCAACCTTATTCCCTTTCAGGCCTTCAAGCAGACTTACCAGTTAGCATGAACTGATATGCGTTGTCAGAGATGGAGAAAATGTGGGGAGGGGCCTCGGAACGCTTCTTTCCCCGATAAGCAGATACCACCTCTGGATTGTACACAGGCAACCATTTGTATGGATTAACAGTGACACAGAAGAGGCCTGAATAGGTCTGCATGGAAACCAAAAATAGTGGTTAAAATCTGCCCTCTTTGAGATTTCGGTCCTGGTATCAGGTAAGGATAAAACATACGTAGATCATCCAAGAGCTGTAGCGCTCTTTGAGGTTATACAAAACGGCTGGTTCGTGTAAATGCGTCAGCATTGCCATGTCTTCAATTTTGTCAAACTTTGGTGGGTTCATTGCGTACACATCCTCTGTCTTGGCAATTATTGTCTGAAAGAACAAGAGGAAAAGCCTTCAGAAAAAGCACAGGGTAGGGCAGAATTAGAGATTCAGTCCCAACTAAATACTTTGAACAAGCATATCATTCTGTTATTATCGAGAAGCTATTGATAACATTACAGCCATTTCTCCCTTAAAACTGGCCTTCAAGGAATGTCATCTTGCATCGAAGCTTGAAGTGCCTTCAAATGCAACAATTGTCAAAAGAATGAATGGCCCAGCAAATTACACTTCACAGTCTGCTTGTCTTTAGGACCCAAAGGAATTTTTTAAGGGAAAAGCTATTGCTTATGCCCCCTCATGCTAGAGGTACTTACAGCAACTCATCCCAATAAAATATACAATCTTGCCCCATTTGTCTTCAGAATAATTGAGGGAAGAATTTATGGGATTGGGTTTTGCACCAATATATACAGTACAGTAGTGGGATTCAAAAAATTTTACTACCGGTTCTGTGGGCATGGCTTGGTGGGCGTGGTGTGGCTTGGTGGGCATGGCAGGGGAAGGATACTGTAAAATCTCCATTCCCTCCCCACACCAGGGGAAGGTTACTGCAAAATCCCCATTTCCTCCCGATCAGCTGGGACTCGGGAGGCAGAGAATAGATGGGGGCGGGGCCAGTCAGAGGTGGTATTTACCAGTTCTCCGAACTACTCAAAATTTCTGCTACCGGTTCTCCGAACTACTCAAAATTTCCGCTACCTGTTCTCCAGAACTGGTCAGAACCTGCTGAATCCCACCTCTGATACAGTAAGTGACAGAGCTATGTATTGATTCTAATTCCAGAAATCTCACACTGTACCAGAAAAATATTTTCTTAAACAAAAGAATTATTTAAATTAAATTTAAAAAGTGTTTCCCACCCCCTCGTCGCCCAAACCATGGAAGATGCTCACCCGTCCATCTGATGTCTCTACAGTAATTTTCCCACCTTCAGAGCTCTTAATTTTTCCTTTGGCATATTCCTCCTTGGGCTCACCCACATAGCAGTAAGTTTTGGCATCAAAGGGCTGGTTCTGAGCCTCTATTCGCTCCTTTTCAGATTTACGCAGGAAAGGGGCAGCCACCCCAAAAACCTCCATCTCTGCATCCCTGCTCATGGCTGCAGCTAAAAGAGATACAAAAAGCTTAGTTTGTTTGATTTAAGGTTAGATACATTCAGGAAGTACAGCATTAGTACACTTGCTCTCAGTTACTATATCTGGTGATATGTATAGGTTGTTAGGCAAGCAAAATAGTTCCAAGATTCAGCTATTTTGTCAGTAATCATAGTAGCAAGGCAAAAACTCCTTTGTTCTTATGTGAGACAGCCTGTCTGTCTCTTGGTAGTTTATAAGTTTTCAGTTCATTATAGTACATGCCTTCTGTAAAGAACCTCTGTTAAATTTTGCCTGAATTTCTTTCTGAGAACTTTTGTAAAAAAACAAAACAAAATATCAATACCAAAAAATAAGTAGAATGCATAACAATAATAACAAGAGTGGTGGTCCTCTGTTCATTAAATAGTTAGGCAAGTGCAAAATCTTAAGTATCAAGAGACAGCACTTGCAATCAATTGTTGAAAATGAACAGGGAAAAATGATGTAAAACAATATAACGTTGTAGGAAGAGCATTGAAATACAAAAAAAAATGTTTGTCACTATATATATATATATATATATATATAGACACACATACATACAACACGTACTTTTCTACTGATTTCCAAAGAGTATAGGATATAAATAATGTGAAATGAATACAGGTAATATTATTTCTAATTGAATTCTTATTATTTTTATATATTAATTCAAGTTATATATCACCTTGTTGTCCAGAGAGCTACTTCCTTAAGTATATTTTTGCATTAGACTTTGTTTGTCCCACAATGGTCTGAGATGGAATGGGGTGGTTTGCTGAGGTTCTAATGTGAGATGACTTCCACCCCTCCAAATCACATTTTAATGGCTCATAAAATGGGGTAAAAAATGAGCATGTTATACAATAACAAGAAATTCTGGACAGGGGCAAGACTTTGTTTTCTCCTATTTTAGTATAAGTGGAAGCTCAGCTCCTTATCATTCACCAGAAGCACTGAGAAAACCTTGTGCATCTCTTTGTCAGAAGAGGAGTGATTTAGTTTATGAACTGTCCCATATATTAAAAGAGATGTCCAATGAATTGGATAGTATTTCTGCAGAGTAGATAGGGAAATGGTATTGAACCTGCAGGTGCTGTAAGTGAGGAACAGCTACATCACTAAGCAACCTTGAGCAGAACAACTTATAACAGACAACTAACATTTTTGTTTGCAAAGCTGAATTTGATGAAAAGTTGGCATTGATGTTAGCTGATCTTCTTATCTCTTCAAAACAAGATTACATTCTGTTCTTCCATCTACGATTCATATGCAGGAAAATCCGAGATTTTCATCTCCATACTCAGAAACACAAAAGCACAACCTCCATCCCCAAACCCACACCAAACTCATTCATCAAATGAAACTACAGCACCCAAGAAACCTATAGATACCTGCAATTTGCTAGAGAGAATAGACACTGAATAACCACACTTGGATTTCTCACCTTTTTATTATCTACTCTCAACAGAGAGAAGGAACCGGATGAAATGCTCAACCTGCAAAGGAACAGACAAAATATGTGATAATGCATCCAGGATCCTCAGGCAGCCCAACAGCTGAGAATTTGTTAGTCTTCCCATATGCAAAGGCTCAAAATACACAGCAAAGAATGGACTGCACAACACATCTTCACCATAGAAAAGTGCCTTTAATCTCATGGCATTCTAAAGTCTCCTAAAATAGTATAACCTGTACTTTTTTTTTTAAAAGAGAAAAGATCAGGGCAAAGGGAGATTTAAAAACAAAAGAAAACTTACCCCTGACAGTCCGTAACCACCAAGAAACCTTTCACCTTTGAAAGCTTTTATAGGCTCTGATTCTTCTTTTAGCTCAACCCTTTTCCCTATATGGAAATTAGAGACCAGCCCTGCAATCTGCTTGCCACTTCTACATTATTTTTTTCTCCTGTTAATGTATTTTTAGAAATGACCAAGTTCACACATTATTTATCAGTTCTGATACCTAGCCACAGGGCAATCTTGTAAATGCACCTCTTTTAATCTTGGAAGGCAAGAACATAGTAGAAAGGAGATTGTCTGCTACTTTAGAATATTTACAGGCTTCTTGCATATTTATGATAGTTCTGTAGCTCTCCTCATGTGCTAGTATTAATCTGAGCTAATTTTGGGTCAGTATACATTAAGAGAATAAATATATTTAGCAAAAATTCATGCAAAGTGACGTGAGCTGAGATTGTTCTGAGGTGAGAATTATGCAAAGGCTAATTTGTGGCTGTGACATCATATGTACCACTATACAGACAATATATTGGGTGTGAATACTCAATATGCATAGCCACACAGTTTAATAAGAGAGCTGTTGTTTAGTTAATACTGGGAAATATATAAATATATGCACAGGCAGCATATGGATAAGAACAATAATATATTTGTTCATTTTCTGCTGGTTGTAGTCATGAGAGATTACAACCAACCTAGACTCCTCTTTTGTGTGCAACAAGATGGAGTACTAAAGAGTGAATGATTGAATTTAAAAAAATGATAACAGCCAAGAAAGAAATAGTTATAAGGGTTTGGGTAAAAAGGATATAGCTTTAAATGTATAAAATACCTACAGCATATACTATAATAATTAGCAGCCCTTAATAGTCAATAAAGAACTAATTACTTCTAACACACATACAGTAGGTTTGCCCATTAAGCCATTATTGATTTATCACTATCTCTGCAAGCATGACTTCCTAACTAAGCATGCCAAAGAATCACAATAATGCTTTCCTCAAACATAGAATTAGGAACAGCTGATAAAAGCAGCCGTTGTGTAAAGCAAGACATCCAAATGAGTAACTGACAGCAAATATATTAAATGGGAAATCTCTCAACTCTCCATTCCCTTGACAGCGATTGCAGAGTTCCAGAACTCAGCTGTCTTGATAGTAAGTCTCACTACAATAATGAGCTTCCCAAAGCAAACAAGATCCATCTCTTCTTACTGTAAATCAGGGGTGTCAAACTCGATTTCATTGAGGGCCACATCAGGGTGGTGTTTGACCTTGGGGGGCCGGGGTGGGCATGGCCAGCATGGGCATGGCCAGCTTGATGTCACTCGTGTGAGGGGCACCTGTGATGGCCCGAGTACTCTGCCCTGCCACATGCGGCCTCCTGAGCTCCATTTTCGCTGGCAGAGGGTTGCAGGAGGCCGTCCCAGACGAAAACGGAGATTGGGAGCCCATTTTCACTGGCAGAGGCCCCGCGGGTCGGTCCTTCGCTGTTTCCAGGGTGGCCCCGCGGGCCAGATCTAAGCATCCCATGGGCCGGATCCAGCCCGCGGACCTTGAGTTTGACACCCCTGATGTAAATCATTAAACAATGAAACCAGGGTTAGAGACAAAACCATCCAGGACAATAACAATACAGAAATTAAAGGGTTATACTTTTTTAAAAGTCTAACAAAAATCAGTCCTGTTCTGGGCAAAATTCTTACCCAAGAAATGCCAGGGTAAATAGTTTGCCTTCGGTGGTCATTTAGAAGAAGACTTCATGGAACCAGCTGAATAGAACTCATTACTGAGGGGCTACCATGAAGAAGGCACTGCTGCTGACCACTGCCCAATAAATCAAACCCACTTGTGGGACATTTCAGTTAGGGAAGATGCTTCTAGCCTTTGTGAAACTATAATTTAGAAATCTCTGTTCATAAAGCTGAAAAAAGTTAAACAAAACCCAGAGCTTCCTAATTTTAGTAAATGGGTCTTAAACTCTTTAGCATTGAAGACCACTCTCCTTTTTGCATTGTCATAAGACTCTCATGAACAAGGCTGCTTTGTTGTCTAACTCAACACCTGAAAGAGAAAAGCATTGGGAGCAACAATACATTCATAGGTAATATTGAATTGATGTTAGTGCACAATTAGTGCACAAGCCAAAGCTAAGCCTTGATCTAAGTCTTCCTTAGCCACTGCCTTGACCTTCTGCTCAAGTAGAAATGTTGATTCTAGAAGAAATCCCCCAAACCAAGGGCCTACCAAGGGGAGTTCAATCCTATCTGGAACCGATGTAGAGGCTAGTACCAAATTAAAATTTTCTGGGTAAATAGGAACTCTTACGTTACCAGGTTGCAATTTCAACTTATTTCATGTTATGTATTTTTTATTAAATTTATATAATGCCCATCTCACATACATGACTCAGATATGTACAATGCATAAATCAAGTAAAACAATAATGCAATTACATCTTTGTTTAAACTGTTTTGAATTTTGTAATTGTTGTATTGTACTATTCTTTTATAATTGCTTTACCTGATTTTATGTTTTGTACGCTGCCCAGAGTCATGTATGTGAGATGGATAGGAGAATGGACCAGCATCTTAGACACAGTGTTGCCACCTCACAGGCTTCTATTTCTCTGGGATTCTCAAGCCTGTTTTAAGAACCAGATTTTGAGGGATTTCCTGAATGCCAATAAGGTCAGGGCCAATCCCACTTCACCTCGTGTGATTCATCCCATTCTGCCCCTTATTACCTCTACACATCAGGTTAGAACATCATCCACTGCATCTCTTTCCAGTCACGGAGATAACTAATATCATCAGCACATTGATAAATATCTCACTAATGATACTTCACTCCAAACTGATTAATGACTTCATCCATGTCAGTGGCACTCTTCGCCTCCTCCTCCACCATAGCAATAGCAATAGCACTTAGACTTATATACCGCTTTACAGTGCTTTACAGCCTTCTCTAAGTGGTTCACAGAGTCAGCATATTGCCCCCAACAATCTGGGTCCTCATTTTACCCACCTCGGAAGGATGGAAGGCTGAGTCAACCTTGAACCGGTGAGATTTGAACTGCCGAACTGCAGCTAGCAGTCAGCTGAAGTAGCCTGCAGTACTGCACTCTAACCACTGCGCCACCTCGGCATCTAAAAGAGGTCTGTCAAACTCCCGGCCCGCAGGGTTTAGCGAAGGGGGGGGGTCCAATACGTCACATGACTCCGCCGTGACAACATGAGTTTGACACCCCTGATCTCAAACCATTGACTCAGTAGTAGTAGAACCATTGCAAGACAGAATTATTGGGCTCAACCCTTACTGGTGGTTTAGACTATGGTATCCAGCACTGCCAAGAGATCCATTAGTTCAGAAGTGCTGCAGGACCCATCCAGGTCCGGGTGGATTATTTCACAAAAGTGATCAATATGATTTCAGTCTCGTGCCTGGGTCTGAATCCCAGCAGAAAGGAACCTAGATAAATCATTTCATTCATTTCATTTCATATAGGATTCTTTATAGCCACTGCCCCACCACCCTTCTTCCCCAAAGAGGAAGTTTAAGATCTAACTGAGAGATGGATCAATAGGACAGAGTACACTACTGCTTCCTTCAGTCAAGACACACCCACACTCCTTCAAAAAAGCATACATCGCCTCTCAAATTCACCCTACCTGCCTACCTGAATGAGGCAGGCAGGTATGAGTCCAACCTTTAGCTCAGAGCTCATGCTGTCAAGAATTTTGTCCACCTACTTCAGAATCCAAAAAGACATCAAAAAGACAAGTAACCTAATAAGACATGTAGTCTCAGTTATCGCTGTTGTTTCTTATCACACAAGCCACCTTTAACAGTGGACAATATTCTGGACAATATTCTGTGAACCCAGTGAGAGTGGGGAAGTAATAATGCTTCACAACCTTCATTGCCATGATGTAGACCTGAACATGGGCTTGTACTTAGGTTTCATCGTTCCACATGTTTTGTCACCATTACTGAAAGCATCACTTCAGCAGTTCCAGAGTTCCCAAATAAACTTCAGTGCCCGCTGGGAAGCAATTGTGTTCAATACTCTCATCATTTCTACATTCCAGGATTGAACAAGGCATATGGTAGAATTGCCTAATATATTTCTGGACAAATCCCAAAGCATGACCTGCAGAAAACCAAGCAAATCCATTAGGCTTCCAGGAGGGACCATCTTAATTGGTTGCCCCCGTCCCACTCACCTTTTGCTATCAGCCCCACTAGGTAGACCAAACCATGAAATTAATTCCACTATAAACAAAAAATATCTCTATTGAGATTGGCTACAATAACAGAATTTACAAGTCAGATTGTGATGTACCTTTTCCTCCTTCATATAGTTCAGTGAATTTGGGAGGACTCTGAGCTACTTCTGAACATTATCTTCTTGTTCTGGACTTTAAAAATGCTTCTTCCCCTTTCACCTAGGCAAGGAGTCTTGCATACAAGTAGTCCTCGACTTATGACCACAATTGAGCCCAAAATTTATGTTGCTAAGTGAAACATTTGTGAAGTGAGTTTTGCCCCATTTTGCGACTTTTCTTGCCACTGTTGTTAAGTGAATCATTGCAATTGTTAAATTAGTAACAGGGTTGTTAAATGAATCTGGCTTCCTCATTGACTTTGCTTGTCAGAAGGTCGCAAAAGGGGATCACATGACCCCAGGATGCTGTAACGGTCATAAATATGAAGCAGTTGCCAAGCATCTGAATTTCGATCATGTGACCATGAGGATGCTGCAACGGTTGTTAATGTGAAAAATGGTCATAAATCACTTTTTTCAGTGCCGTTGTAACTTTGAACGGTCATTAAATGACCTTGTGTAAGTTGAGGACTACCTGTATTTACATTAAGGTCATCTGCCTTATCCTCTACATTTTCAGAGGTCAGTGGTGCTGATAAGCCATAGACTGACCGGAAAATGATCTGTCCATGATAAAAGACTAATATCCTCCATTGTTAGATTACAAGCCAACTGCTCTGTCGTAAAAGATAACAGCTGGAGAGAATCCAATACTGTACCAGCTCCAGAAATTCAGTAAGAGATGCATTCAAGCAGCAGGGTAGGTTGAACAGCTCAACCTCAGCCTGCATCCAGTCACCAGGGGAGCAAAATATCTACTCACAGCTAAGGTCTCTTGTATATCATTGCCAACCTCTCTGGCCTTGGATCTGTGGCTGATGAATCACCTGAAACCCAGGCAAATTTCAGACAGTTAAAAGTGGTAGTAAGAGGTTTGTACCCTCAGACTTGCAAGATTCTGTTAATGTAGATCATTGCTCAGTAGATTTAGCTCATCTAGTTGATTTTACTCAGGGCAAAAAGTGAATTCCTCTTTTATAATTCCCCTTGTCTTGGCCTGAAGATAAAGCAGGGCAAGTGAGATTAAAACTGGTTAAAAGTCTTGAGAAAGTGAGGAGATGGTCCTTTTACCCTGTTTAGTGTCGTTGTCTTCCTTGGCTCCTTCCCTTTTCCAACTTGCTGCATTCTAGTACATTTACTTTCCTTCAGGTGCGCTCCCCCCCTCCCCCCCCTCCAACTATAAGCTCATTTAAGTTCTATTTTCCATCAACCCATGACTCAATTATCTTCATGTGAATTCTACCCTAAGCTTCAAAATTAAACAAGGGCTGAACTCAGAATATCAGTCCAGTTTAGAAATAGATATGTCTTCTGTGTTCTAATATGTTTGTGAGCCAGGAAAAGGTGACACGGGAGACAAGTAACATGGCTGCATCCCAGAGAATGAATTACATTTGGCTCCAGATAGAATAAGCAGGGTACTGTCCCTCAAGAATGGTCATAAACTGTGACATCTCTCATGAAAAATGAATTCTTAGAATCCTCCCTAAGCCTGTAGAATGAGCTCTGTCTTTTTTTAGCAGTGGCCTTCTGTGTGCTCAAACTCTTTTTGAATGTACTGCTGAGTTTGTATTAAGCGTCCAAGAAAAACTCAGATAGTGGAAGTATCCATTTTATGCAAGTCTTCAAACATGAAGACGGGGCTTTGCAGGTCACTTTCATTAGAAGAACTGGAAAAGGAAAGCTTTCGTAGAGTGTACAGACTCATCAAGCTGAAAAAGTAAGTTCAGGATCTCAGTATCTGCACCTTCTCCTGGAGATGTAGAAGAGAAGACCCCCTCCAGATCCCTATTATTTCATCTGTGAGTGATATCTGAGTCAGTCCTTCTTTATCAGTGCTCCCATTCCCTGGAATATCCTTCCTGCTGATATCAGATGGGCCCCAACTCTGTTAGCTTTTTGCAACCTGGGTATTTGAGCAGGCCTTTCAGATCTGGGACGCGGTGGCTCAGTGGCTAAGACGCTGAGCTTGTCGATCAGAAAGGTCGGCAGTTCAGCGATTCGAATCCCTAGTGCAGTGATGGCAAACCTTTTTGGCACCGAGTGCCAAAAAGGGAGTGCGTGTGTGCTCATCTGCGGCGCAACCCAGAAGAGGAGCTGCCCAGAGGGCATGCATGTGCCAGAAAATGAACTTCCGGTTTCCGGCATGTGCATGCGCGTTGGCCAGCTGGCCGGCGCTCATGCTCACACCAGAAAATGGAAGACCAGCTCTTCCAGTTTCCAGCACTGCCACACGCACAAAGGCCAGCTGATCGTCACGCGCGCATGCGCGCCAGAAACCCAGAAGAGGAATGGGCAACGCCGCATGTGCCAGGCGACATGGCTCCGCGTGCCACTTTGGGCACACGTGCCATAGGTTCGCCATCACGACCCTAGTGCCACGTAATGGAGTGAGCTCCCGTTACTTGTCCCAGCTTCTGCCAACCTAGCAGTTCAAAAGCATGTAAAAAATGCAAGTAGAAAAATAGGGACCACCTTTGGTGGGAAGGTAACAGTGTTCCGTGTGCCTTCGGCGTTTAATCATGCCGGCCACATGACCACAGCGCTGACTCTTCGGACAGCGCTGGCTCTTTGGCTTTGAAACGGAGATGGGCACCGCCCCCTAGAGTTGGGAATGACTAGCATATATGTGCAAGGGGAACCTTTACCTTTACCTTCAGATCTGAGGGATTATTCTTGTCTCTTCTGGAAGGGCAGTGACTGTACATATAGGCTGTGGTTGCCCTCAACATTGGGTGGGTTCCTCAGCACTGTTATACTGTGATGTTTTTAGTCTCACCACCTTTGTGGAGGGTGCTAAGCCGATCAGTCCGATATGGTGAAGCTTCCTAATAAAATAAATATAAGTCAGTAAGTAAATGTATAGAGAGGCACAGTGGCTCGGTGGCTTAATGATGCTGGAGAAGAGCTGTATTCCAGTGGTTCGAGTCCTAGCACCACATGACAAAGTGAGCTCCTGTCACTTGCATCAGCTTCTGCCAACCTAGCAGTTTGAAAGCATGTTGCATGCAAGTAGATAAATAGCTACCACTTTGGTGGGGGGGGGGAAATGACTTTTGAGCAGCAGCACAAACCCAACCAGTGCCAGACCTACCCAAATGCTATGCCCAAATGTCAGGTGAAATTGGTGGTGAAAAACCCCAGATGACACTGGAGAATGCTGTCAAGCCTTATGAGTGTGAAGCTAGTTCGTCCTTGCAGTGCACTCTGGATAGTGTGCGAGTGTGGACTGAATGAACTAGCAATCATTGGCAGCCTAACTATTTTGTATTAACACTATAGTCTCCTGGCTAATATAACTTTGACATATGCTGAATAAATAAATAGTAAATGTATGTTTGTAAGTTTGGGTTCATAGGAGCTGTTTTTGGAAACCAAAGACAGTATCTCTTCTTTTCCTCCAACAGGTTTTGCTACCCATTAAGAAGCAGAAAATAAAGAAGAAAATCAGTGAGAGTTGAAGTCCTAACATGAAGGTCTCTGTCCTTGTGAGTATTTCATGGTAGTATATTCAGAAAGAAGCTGTTAGCTACAACTATCAAGCCATCAAACTTTGTGATTTTTTTACTTTTACATCACTTCTAACTAAAATATAACTAATGTAAAGTAGGATTAGGAAATTCAGAATTTTTGGAATTGGGTTTAATCTGTTTCTATGGGCCAGAATTGTACTTCACTGCCTACTAACTTCCATTCCAATTCCAAGTTGTCAACAGCCAACATAAAAGCTTCATCATTAGTGACCAAATAATTTTTTAAGTTCTAGGCACGGCCTTTATCACTAGTTAGGATTCCAATTACAAACAAGCTCCCCACAGAGAAGTTGTTTAAAAATACACAAGTAATAAAAATGCTTCTACTATTATGTTTCTTTGGTGAAAAAAAGATGGACTATTATAGCCACAGCTGTGATCCTGAAACAATTAGGAAGGATTTAAGCCAATGCTAAGACATGGGATTTGTGGCCTTCAACAACATCATTATTGAGGTAATCAACTTGGGATATTAGTATTGGGTGAAATAACCGTGTTACGCAACTAGCCTTTAGCTTCCCATTATAATCCCTTGGTGGTTATATAGCACTTACTATCAGCATAATCCAAAAGCAGAATATTGTAAGAGACAGTATAAATGTTAGGTACCTAGTAGTTGCTTTTTAAATAACATTTTAGAGGATGAAAAGATCTGAAGGTCTCAAAAACCCAACATAATTACAATTACAATTGTACAAATTACAATTCCTGGATGAGGAATTGGTTATTTATGACACTACCTTTCTCCAATGAAACTCCTATAAGATCCATTCTATAAGAGGGTAGGTATTATCTAAGACTTACCAATTAAAGAGGGCCATGTCATGGGGTCCTGCAAGCATTTTCCTTGCTGACCCTTTCCCTCTGAAATATCACCACACACACACACACCTTGCTGTCCTTTAGTAAAGTTCTAAAACCCTGGCTTTTCAAAGAAACCAGGGACCAACATAATTTATAATCCCAAGTAGTGGAAGGTGGATATTTTTGTTATTCTGTAGAGTCTTCAGATACTCTAGAACAGTGGTTCTCAACCTTCCTAATGCCGCGACCCGCCTCCTCGCCCCCTCCCCGCACGTGCGCGTTGCCAGGCGAGAAGCGATGAGGTGACAAAGGGGGCGTGGCTCCAAGATGGCGGGCTAGCGCGCGCAGCCCTTCCGTCGGCACCTGCGCATTCGAGAGCCGCCCGTGCATTGCACCGTCCCCGGGTACTCGTATGTGGACATATAGAGGAGCGGTGTCTCGGTTCCTAAGACCATCGGAAATATGTGTTTTCCGATGGTCTTAGGTGACTCCTGTGAAAGGGTCATTTGACCCCCAAAGGGGTCGCGGCCCACAGGTTGAGAACCGCTGCTCTAGAAATATGAATAAATAAGTAATCTGTATAAAATGCTGCTGATCTTAGACTTTGTAAAGTTTTTCTTATTTTCTTATAGTTTTTTTTTAATCCATCTCTCAATAGCTGCTAAACAATGTTAGTAGCTTGTGTAACAGGTAACATAAAAATGACAAAAAAATCCTTTTTAAAACTGAAGAAAACCAAGAATTTAACAAACTTCTATGGAACTGGGTCAGGGGAATTCATTATAAGATACAGAAGATCATATGGTTCTGGTGATTTAAAAAAAAAAAAAACACGTTATTGACATTTTGCAGAAGTAATCTTGGTAAATATAAAGGTAAAGTTTCCCCCACACATGCGTGCTAGTCGTTTCCAGCTCTAGGGGCGGTGCTCATCTCCGTTTCTAAGCTGAAGAGCCAGCGCTGTCCGAATACATCTCCATGGTCATGTGGCCGGCATGACTCAATGCCAAAGGCTCACGGTAAATATAGGTAGTCCTTATTTAGCAATCAAAATTGGAACCAGTAAAGCAGTCACCACAGAACTGCAAAGGTAATAAATGTGAGAATTGGTTATAAAGTTGCTTTTTCATCTCTGTTGTAACTGCTAACAGTTGCTAAACAAGGCAGTCACTAAATGATGACTACCTGTAACCTAAATATTTCCTTGTATCTTGCTTTTCCTTTGCATGTTTAAGAAAGGATATGTAATGTTCCCATCTCCAATTTTTCCCACAAGACTCCTGTGGGATATGTTATACTGGGGGTATATGAGTGGATTTTTATGGTGCTGAGGGACACCTTTGTCCTACAATGAACTGATTCTTCACTTCACTTTTGAAACAAGATGCCTATTGTTTTCAAACATCACTAAATCATTTCACTGAATTTTATTATTGTTTATATATATATTTTCTTGCTAGAGAATTTGTATTACTCAGGGGTTCTATAAAGTAATAAATAAATCAATGTCAAAACAGAAAATGGCAATTTGACAATTTTCTTATCTAGCTAATGATATGAACATAGATACTGATATGTTAGGAAATATAGTGTGAGTGTAAATTAATTTTGATTCAGATAGTTCAGATATAAATTTTCTTTACTGAATTGTGCCAAGCATGTAGAAACCAGAAAGCAGAATAACCAAAAAGGTCACAGCAGGTAGAAATGCATAGATGGCTATGAAAGTAAGAATTTGAAAGTCTCTAGCAGCATATATATATTCTAAATTAGCTGCACGAACAAAACAAAACAATCCAGTATTCTTTTAAAATGTGTTGTATACTGCTGTGGAAAATAGCACCCATATATCGATCTCCACTTTCCATATACAATATGTAGAATTGTGTACTATATGTTGTAATCACATTGTACATCTCTCACTAAGACCCAGTTCTTTAGAGCAGGAATAAAAATGCAGAACATGTTACATTACAGAGTGAGTCTAGATCAAGGGTGTCAAACTCAAGGCCCGGGGGGTGGATCCAGCCCATGGGGTGCTTAGATCTGGCCCACGGGGCCGCCCTGGAAACAGTGAAGGACCAGCCCATGGTGCTTCTGTCAGCAAAAATAAAGCTTGGGAGGGTTGCAGGAGGCTGTTGCAGCCAGAAACAGAGCTTATGAGGGCCACGTGTGGCTCCCCCGAGTTCCAGTTTTGCTGGCAGAGGGTTCTAGGAGGCCATCGCAGCCGAAAACAGAGCTCGGGAGCCCGTTTTTGCTGGCAGAGAGCTCAGGCCACCACAGGCACCCCCAACACGAGTGACGTCGAGCTGGCCATGTCTACCCTGGCCACACCCATCCCAGCCCCCTGAGGTCAAACACAACCCTGATGTGGCCCTCAATGAAATTGAGTTTGACACCCTGTCTCAATCAGATCTATTGTTGCCTTCTGGAATCTGAAAACTCATATCCCAGATCAGCATTCCTTCTTGGTTTTATACATTTTCTATTTTTATTATATTGTGCTTTCTATTTTGTTTGGTTTTATTTTATACCACCCAGAGTTTGTTTAAATAAACTGATTTAATTAAATTTAACATGGCTGTGGTTTGGTGCCTGAATAGTGCAACAAATTGATAAAAACAGATATAAATGTTACTGTAAACAAGTCCACAAGTGAATCCCATTTTGGATAGCAACCTGTTGCAGATTACATACAATTCCGCATTTACTCTAGAAAATGGATATGTATTTGTCTTGTACATAGCCCAGACATATTCATGTTGAAAAACTCTACAGCAGAACTAATGTATTCATGGAGAAAATATATCTAGGTAGTCACTAATCAACGGATGGCATATAATCAAGCAAGCAAGCATTAGTATGCTATTCTTTACTAAAAATAAAACAAACATGCTTGAATAGTGTACAATATAATAAAACACATGCTGAAGGTAAAACATTTTTCAAAAAAATAACAGCTTATCAAAGAAAGATACAGCTACTTAATTTAGCTAGTTTCTTTGGAAGTTTTATAGGAAAGTCTTGAGAGGTGTCTGTCAACTTTGAACAGTGTCTAGATTTTCTTGAGGGATGGGCTAAATGCTAGGATATGTTTTTGTGCTAGGATATGTTTTTGTGTTGAAATTCTTTATAAGGAATCAAGAAAAGTAGCTGAACATGTTTCACTTATTTATTTTATTCATTTATCAGATTTAGAGACCACTCATCTCACTCAACCTCCAATTTTACATTACAATGATGGCAAGGTTTTTTCCCCCCATGCTTTATTTACTTGCCAATTTTTGGGAACTAGATACATGACATTAGCATTGGACAATATTTATCAAATATTCCAGTCATGAATCCAACTGCATTTGTTTCACAGAAACATTTAGTCCGGTTGTATTTAGTATCCTTTCCTGTCAATTCCATCGCCCTAACTCTTTATCCTTTTCTCTTGCAGTTGTATATAGCACAAAGCCCTGGATACTGGCATGCCCCCTCGAATCTATTTTGGCATTCCCATAAAAGTGTGTGTTCTTCTCGCTCTTCTCTCTCTGGTTTGATTGGCTACAAAGAAGCCCACCTGTGCTGTCCTTCTCCTTTGGAATGTCTCAAGTCTTTCGTCTTCATCTGGCACATTGTCATTCCATTGGTCAAGGTCCTTTTTCTGGCACTCTGTGTTGCATGCAAGGAATGCAATCGCTTCTCAAGGAGACAAATGGATCTCATTCCAAAGGAGCTTCTATCATGATGCCCTGGCGTAGGATGGCATAGGCAAAACATTGAAGGGAGGGGGCGTATAGGAGGAACTGTTCTCAAGAGATCCTATTTTATGGTGAAAAGGTTTGAATTCAAAATAGATGTTTAAAATTAGATGCGTAATAACAATCAAAGAAAAAATGTTGATGATGCTCAGTGCTCTTGATAATTCAGTGCCCGTCACAGCAATTTTGCTATGGCTAAAACCTCCATCTAAGATTTTGCTATTATAGGCTCTGCATTAATACATAAAATCTCCGCCCATGCGCCAGTGTCCTTGCATCACTGAAATGAAGTTGGCTTTAATGATGGAAGTTATTTGCTTGCATATCCTCTTCAGAAATAGGATTGCAGCTTCAATGTCAGAAGGTTGTAAAAGGGGATCACATGACCTCAGGACACTGCAACCATCATAAATATGAACCAGTTGCCAAGCATATGAATTTTGATCACATGGTCATGGGGATGTTGCAAAGCTCATAACTCTGAAAAATGGCCATAAATCACTTTTTTCAGTGCCATTGTAACTTTGAACGGTCACTAAACAGACTGTTGTAAGTCGAGGACTACCTGTACACATCTAGGAACAGTTTTTGTAATTGGTTCTTTAACCAGAAGGTGATTCCATCCGGCACGTGTGAAGCTTGCTTTCCTACATTACACTGACTGCCAGTTTACTTATATTGTCTTTGAGTTCAACTCTTCTCCTTAATCATATCCAGGTATACGTTCAAAATGCCTACTGCTCCTGGACCAGTTGACAATGAAGGAGAAAGAGAGGTGTCAGTAGCATAGTTATTTGATGATCTCTGCTAGATGTTTTACTTACTTACTAAACAGGCACCAGAAGATAGTCCTAAGGAAAAAAACAGAGATCTATTATGTCATCTACAAAAGCTATAGTATCAGATAGAACAGAAACTATTGCAAAAGAACTCCTTGCACTCTTAAAGCATTCTAATCATAAGCATTTGTGTGCATAAATAGCATGAAATGTTCATAAAGTTCATATTCCACAGGCTACCCTAAAGCATATATCAATAAAACAAAGAAATGTCAATCTTGAAACCCATCTTAAACCAAGATTGAAATGGAAAAGATGATAGTTCCTTGGTACAGCATGATTTTGAAGGCTCCGGCATAGAGTCTTATTGTTGGAAAGAGCTATTTAGCCTATTGAGACCAACCCTGTACTCAGTATGAATCCAAGCATCCCTGACAGATGGCTGTCTAGAATCTGTTTGAACACCGGCATTTAAATATTCTATGTTGAATGTTGTGGGCCACTTTGTCAAATATTTTGCTGGAATCAAGATATGGCACATATACAATCTATTAAGGAAGTTAGTAAAAAATTAAGAACCAGTTTGGTCTAGTGGTTAAGGCACCAGACTAGAAACTGGGAGACTGTGAGTTCTAGCCATGAAAGTCAGTTGGGTAGCCTTGGGTCAGTCACTTTATCTCAGCCCAACTCACCTCTCAGGATTGCTGTTGTGGGGAAAATAAAAGGAGGAAGCTATGTTGGATATATTTGCTGAGGCTCTGCTTTTTCTTCCTTATGTATTAGTGATATAAGAGAATATTTGTAACACAGGGTTAAACTGTGGAGTCCTTGGTGCTCTCTGAGCTTGGTGGTTTTCTTGCAGATGTTTCAATACCCAACTAGGTAACATCATTAGTGCTAGAAGGGAGTGGGGATTGCTCTTATTTTTATGTATTAGTGGCTTGTCCAGTCAGTGTTGGTAGGAGTAGTCTTGGTGATTCCTTGATTAGATTGTTGTTTACTGTTGGCTAGTTTTTCTGTGTTGGCATCAATTTCCAATCAAGAAATTACCAAATGATGAATTTGTTAAATGCATACTTTTTTATACATTTTATAAAAATTTATACATTTTTATGCATTCATTAAACATATGAACTTTTGTTGAGATTTGAAATGGAGGAACAGCAAGATAAATAATGTGTGGTAAAATGGGCCAAGAATTTTGGTGATAATATTCAAATGGATCAATGGGAAAGAAGATAAAAGACCTAAAATTCACATTGTATTACAATTTAAATAAAACTTACAAATATTATGTATTAGTGGTGTGCGATAACAAAGAAATTGTCTAGGATGTATAAAGGAACTTCTAATTGTTGTTGAAAATGTGAAAAACGTGAGGTGACATTTTATCATGCTTGGTGGACTTGTGAAAAAGCAAAATGATATTGGATACAAATACAAGTGGTGATGGAGAACATTCAGAAATTAACATTCAGATGAAATCAGAATTTTTCTTAACAGAAATTATGGCCACTCAACTAAAAATGGTTCTTGGACAATGGGTTTTATATATGCTTAACTGCAGTGAGTTATTATATGCACAATGGAAGACTAAAGAAACATTAGTAATGGAGGAATGGATCGTGAAGATGGCTAAGTTTGCAGTAATGGCTAAATTGATGTTTTGATTGAGGAGGGAACTACAATTACTTGTGTAAAAACTGAAAAGCCTTTATAGATTTTTTCCCCCTGCTGAAAGTGGATTAAATTGCTGCTGACGATTTCAGGATTTATAGATTTAAAAGGTTTGTTTAAGGGAACTATCATATTCAACATGGGAGAGTGAAGAGGGCAATTGTTATGTTAGTACCTGCTGCAAAGATCAGAAAGATTGCTTCTTTGGATATGTTTCTTTTCTTTTTTCTTTTTTTGTTGTTATTCACTTTTTCTGTTACCCTTTTATAATATTTTTCTTTTATAATACCCTTTTATAATCTTTTTCTGGTCCTTTTTGTTTCTGTAGTTTTCAAAAAAATTTGTTAATTTTTTTTAATGAAAATTGTAAAAATTAAAGGAAAAGTCACCAGGCCAAACAGGAGCTGAACTTAGTTCTTCCAGTATATTGCCTTCTTAGACCTCTGAAGCATAACTTTCTCAGGTCCCTGGAGCAACCCCTCCTGAGTTGCTTTCACAGCTTGGAAGCCTAAACTGCCTTTGCCCACTCAACCGATTCTAATTCATGCAATAAGTATACCAATGTCTATCTTCTGAACTAGTTTGACTCCCCAACTCCAAAAGGACTATGAGTTCAGGAAGTCACGGAACACATCAAGCTGGCACAGTCAAAAAGCACTGGAAAGCAGCTAGTGATATAATTCTCTCTTTTCTTTCTGCAAACCTATAAAATCATAGAGCTGGAAGAGACTGGGCATCTTCTAGTAGTCCAAACCCCTGCCCAAGGCAGGAGACCTTATTCTATCCTGGATAAATGGATGTCCAATCTTTTCTTGAAAACTTCCAGTGATGGAGCATCCAAACTCCAGGAGGCAAGCTGTTCCATTGATTAATCATTCTCACTGTCGGGAAATTCTTCCTTATGTCCAGGTTGGATTTCCCTCTGCTGTGCTTCCACCTATTGCTTCTTATCCTGCCCTCAGGTGCTGTGGAGAATAAATCGACCTCCACTTCCCTGTGACAGCCCTTCAGCTTCAAGTATTGGAAGACTGCTATCAGGTCTCTCCCAAGCCCTCTCTTCTTTAGGCTACACATACTTAGTTCTCTTAACCATCCCTGATAAGAATTAATCTTCAGACCTCTTATCTTTGTTGCTTTTTCTTACTCTTCTTATGAAAAATTGTCTACCACAAGATCTCAAGAAACAGGACTGCACAATGGAAAGTATATCAGTTTTCCTTTCCTCTCTGTTCCTTCTAGTTTATCCTTTTTCAGGCCCCCATTTCAATGTCTCAGAATTCCCAACCCACAACAGGAAGAAATACACACCTTTTCTTTCAACAGTAATTCCAAAATTCACGTAGTCTCCCTGCAAAAGGCGTATATAGAGTATATTTCATCCACTCTCTCCACCACCCCTACCACCCAATGGCAAGATTGCTCATTATTATTCCATCAATATTACCAAAATATTATTTCCACATTGAATACCACTTTCCAATTGATTGCTACTTTTCCTTTCATTGCCATTTTTGACTGACTGTGTGCTTTGTGGAACGTGTTTTATATTTTCATGGCTAGTCCCCAAACACTTTTCATGCAGTTATTCCTTACCAGCTTGCTGTTTTGCTCCATTCCTTAGTTCCCAAATGGTCCTAATTGAGCAGGTACATGAAAAACCATCACATCGTCAAAGACCGGAGAGTTAAAAGATGATCTTTGAAAAGAAGTCTGGGAGGAAGGAGTCTGCATTTCTTCTCTTGTCTTTCACCCCTTCTCTCCCCATACCCCACTGGACAAAAGTGATTCTGTTTTGGTCGCAATCTGGGAGGCAGTCTTGGTAGAAACTGACAGTAGGACAAGGACCAGTATGTTGAAATTAAGACCTCTTCATTTTAAACATTCCGTGATTCTAAAGAGCAAACTCTAGTACCATATAATACACCTGTAATGTCTGTACAGATTTATTGTTGCCAGCATTGCTGATAAGCTATGAGTAAAAGTGCAGGCAATAAAAGCAAAGAAGACTGTAATCCCAGAAAATGTGCACTTCTGCATCCATACCTTGCTGCTGTGATACAATCTTAAGAATGTTGTCTAAAAAAAAGAAGAAGAAAAAAAGAAATCTTGATATAAGGAATCTAGAAAGCATTCCCCTTGAAATTCACCAAGATAGGTCCTGGCCTTAATTATCTTTTTTATATTTTTTAAATGCAATTTTATTTTTTTAACTTATTGAAACATTTCATATGGCTGTCCATCTCACTACAGCAACTCTGGATGACCAACAACCCAATTAAAAAACAGTTGCAATGACAAGCAATTCTCAGTGCACTAGAGGTCCAAAAAACCTAAACCCTTTTGATCCTTCAAACAACAGAGCCCACCAACACAGCCACAATATTTATGGGAAGGGTATACAAAGTGCCAGTCTCCAGCATCCTATTTATTTACGGAAAAGTACCTAGGTCTTACAACAGTTCTCCAAAAATTTACTTCATAAGAGTACTTATGTTCCCAATGATGGATTTGAATGTGTCCTTCCCACCCCATGAAAAAAGGATCAAGCAAAGCAAGGATAGTTACTGAATAGTTGATAGTTATAGTTATCAATAGTTATTGAAGGGGGCGCAATTGAAGGGGGCGCAGTATCAGTGGTTAAGATACTGGGCTTGTCAGCTAGAAAGCTGACAGCCTCGGTTGTCGAGACCCAAGCACCCTACGATGGGGTGAGTTCCCTTTCTCGCCCCACCTCCTGCCAACCTAGCAATTTGAAAGCATGCAAATGAGAGTAAATTCATAGGCACTGCTTTGGTGGGAAGGTTTCTGCGTTCCATATTTTCATGCTGGCTACATGATGATGGAAGTGTGTCTCAGACAACGCAGGTTCCCTTGACTGAGAATCAGAGATGAGCACCGCCCCTGTCCTGTCATGACTGGACAGGGGAAATCTTTAAACCTTGTCAATAGTCATCCTGTGATAACTAGAAATGTTACAGGTAGTGTATTATAAGCAGGAATATAACCCATAGAAAGCATGTTGTGAATGGGCTAGGCCAGTGATGGAGAACCTTTTTTCCCTCGGGTGCTGAAAGTGCGCGCGCCCACCCATAATTCAATGCCTCCCGCCCCCCTATGCATGCACGCGTGACCCCATGCGCTGCCCTGCCCCCACACGCATGCACGTGCAACCCCCCCCCACACCCCCCGCGCATGACCCTGTGCATGCGTGTGTATCTCCCGCATGCGCCCCGCCCCCGCACATGGGCGGCAGAGTCCCAAAAGCCAGCTGGGCGGTGGGAGGCACGTGCGCATGCGCAGTGGAGCTGAACTGGGGCGATGGCTTGCGTACCCACAGAGAGGGCTCTGCATGCCACCTGTGGCACGCGTGCCATAGGTTCACCATCACGGCCTTAGAATATTGAAGAAAAGACCAACAAACTTTCTATGTGTTTATTATAAATACCGTATATTGATTGCTTTGCACTTTATAATCATGGATTATTGCAGACAATACACCTTTAATCCTTCGCTTAAGAGTTCTTTTTGCTCCAAATCCTGCCTTTGTTTTTCTTTTAATTTTAAGAAATAGAAAAGTTCTCCAATTGTCCCAATAGAGTCCTTTCTTAATTGGAAATAACAGTCACAATGCTAGGGGCTACTTCAGCCTATTTGGAAAGAGATGGCCAAACAACCTGTCATTATCACAGAAACAATGAATGGGATACAATGAGTAGAGCAAACAGTGTAATCCTACAGAAGTTTATTCAGCAGTGAGCTCCACGGAGTACAAGGGGGCTGCCTCCTATGCAAATAATTGCAGGACTGATTTCAGGCAAGGCAGACCCTTCCAAGCTGGTGATTTGTAGAAATATATTGGGATGAATTTGCTGAAAATGATGAATTTTTGCAGGATGCACTAATTATCTGCATGGACCATGGCTGCACCATTGTTCAGGTTGGAAGCCTAGCAAAATGTGTGAGAGGCAAGATAGGAAGAGGACAAAAACGAAG
>QLTV01002664.1:1455034-1480526 GCA_003457575.1 Thermophis baileyi
CTCGCGCGCGGAGGGGGCGCGTGCCCACACCCATAATACAATGCACGCCCGCCCCCCTGCGCATGCACGCTGCCCCGCCCCCTGCCCATTTTGGGCCTAGCAGGCCTCCCTGAAGCCTCCGGAGGCCGGAAACAGCCCATTTCCCGACTTCCGGTGGGCCCAATAGGCCCGTTTTTTACCCTCCCCAGGCTCCAGAGGCTTTTTTGGAGCCTGGGGAGGGCGAAAATGGCCTCCCCACCCCCCCGGAGGCCCTCCGGAGGCCGAAAACGCCCTCCCAGAGCCTCCGCGCGAGCCCTGTACTTACCTGGCATCCAAAATGGGCCGCGTGGTGTCTCCTGGGAGGGGAGGGGCGGTGTGGGCGGGGCCAGCCGGAAATCAGCTGGCCGGCGCACGCATGCGCGCTGGAGCTGAGCTAGGGCAATGGCTCGAGTGCCCGCAGATATGGCTCCGCGTGCCACCTGTGGCACACATGCCATAGGTTCACCATCACGGGGCTAGGCTGACCTCGTAGCCACAGTGTTAGAGCACCCACAATACTGAGACATGCTGGGGGGGTTTTCCTTTCTGATTTTCCTTAGATTTCACCTACACACGATGATCCTTTCCCTCAGCTTGTAATAAGCCCTCCTATTCATATCTACAGTATATACTGTACTGAACATGCACCATACGTATCATCATAGACCAATGGCTAGAGATGAAATCTTTAGTTTCCATTCATTCTTGAAAAAAATAATCTTTTATTGTCACAGAGATCTGTTGATGGAAAATCAAGGAATCATTATGAGTCAGTGATGTAGTAGGTTTTAACATTAAATAAAAGGAATATTGATCTAAGGTTTGCCAAGCAATTAAGCTCTGCAGCTGCATTAGGAAAAGACAGATTCTTCCACTTTTTTTTTTACAGAGTATTAATTTTAGCCTCATTTTATAGATTTGCAACAGCTCTGGTTTTTTTTCTAAAAACAACCTATGTTAAGCATTTTATCTGTATAACATTCCATACATCGTATCCTTCCCCCCCCCGCCCCCGCTCCAACCAGTTGGCAAGTTTTCATAATTCTCAATGGTTTTGAGTGTCCTCTTCTGACTGAGCAAGGTATGACTTGGGCAGGCAGGTGAAGAGTAACGAAAGGATTTGTCTCCTTCCCACCGACTTTGACTCCCCAGTTATTTACAGCACATTATGGAAAGTGGAAGGCGTGCCAGAAGGAATTTGTTTTCCCCCTTGGAATGCTGCAGTTGTTCCTTGGTGTAAGGAGATCCCCAAAGGCCTGAGCCAAGAAAGTGCTGACAAAAGTGAAACTCCAAAGGGCAGAGAGCAAGAATAAGCTGGTTGGCTTAAGAAAAGCTCCAATCAAGTCCACACCCCCTAAAAGAAGCTATTCTTTATAAAGGCAGACACAACAGGCAATGGCACTATCATGCGCAGGGCCTTTCAACGCCGGCCCTACAATACTTAAAAATGATGATCACGAGAAGTGTGGCTGCCCCATTTTCCAAACACTCAGCAACAGCCTCAACACTTCCAGAGAAAGATTTTGAAAGGAAAATCTGTTTAAAATGCTTGGCCAAGACACTTAAAGTTCTCTGTTTAGTTGGTAAGTGGAAGCAACTTGAAAGGATCTCATATTCCAATTCCTTTCTGGGGGGTGGGGGGGTGGAGCTCAATATCTACTATTTAAGAGATCCTTTCAAAACACAACTTGCAGCTCATATTCTGAGGATATGTATTCCCGCGTAGCCAATTATCCAACTGTTTTTCTTCTACCCTTCTTTCCAATTGATAAGCTATGCTTTTATTTAGCAAACACCCACTTGCTTCTGACACAATAATTTCCTCTTCATTTTCCTCATCAATGGTTTGCTCCATGCTTCTCACTACCTTCATTTTGCTTGGGCGATATCCTTTATGACTCAAACCACTCATAATTTTGTTTTCTGTGGCATTTAAATGTAGGTACTATGCTTTCTCTTGCAATGTGTCAACTGGGTTTTGGGCCACGATAACTTTTATTTTTTAAAAAAGCTGTAGTTCAAATACTCCATTAATCATGTTATTTACAGATTATCCTTGACCTAAAACCACAATTGGGATTGGAAGTTCTGTCACTAAGCAATGATTGTTAAGTGAGTCGTGCCCATTTTAACAGCCTTGTTTGCCATGGCCATTAAGCAAATCTGGCTTCCTCCCTCGACTTTGCTTGTTGGAATCCCCCTGTGAAGATTGTAAGTGGTGATTGTGTGATCCCAGGCACTGCATTTGTGGTAAATTCCTGTTGGTTGCCAAGCACCTACATTTTTGGTCATATGACCATGGGGACAATGACAGTTATAAATGTGAGGGCCAGTCACGGGTCAGTCACTTTTTTTCAGTGTCAGCAAAGCTTTGAATGGTTGTTAAATGAATGATCATAAGTCAAGGACTACCAATAATATAGACTGCATTTCTCCATAACTGGCAATATCAGCATTTGGTATCTTCTTACCATAAGTCTGTACTTTATTTCAATATTGGCCAAAGTATTTTTTGTGTATTAGAGAAACTCAGACTGTACTATTCAGCAGCTTCAATTCCTCATCCAAATTATCTCCCAATATAATGACTGTACTGCCTATGAATAATAGAATTTCAAAGTGCCCCGACGATTGTGAGGTGGTTCCTCAGAATATATTGTAGAGAGTAAGGAACATGACCTTGGCAGAGATAGGCAGGAACCATTATCTTGGCAAAAAGGGCTGAAGTGGGTTTTTTTTTAAGTCCAGAACAAGGAGATCACATTTGGAAACACCTCAGGCAGATGCCTCTCTAATTCAGTGAAGTACAAGGAGAAGAAAGAGGCAATCAAACTGGCAAGATTCTGCTATTACAGAATCTTAAAAGCTATAAAAGCAGCGTTAGCCTTCCTGTGACATTTCCTGGCCTGGTCTAAGTACTAGGGCTGAAATATATACACCATATTGTTAAATCATTTTTTCCCCCTAGCATTTTCCCACAAGTGCAGGGTCCACATTTTTCAAATCAACTGAGCATTGATCCATTGGTTGCAACAGGAATTGACCAACTGACTTGTTGCTCAAGCCTGACACCATGAGCTGAGTTACTGGCCCAAAGCCTTCCAGCTGCTCATCGTCTCCTGCTTTCTAGTCTGGTGCCTTAATACTAGACCAAACTGGCTCGCTCATATTGTTACGTCAAATCCCTGGTGAAAATATACATACAACCAAATTTCAGTTGATTTTGCTTTTACTAGAGCCTAATATATCAGGATAAAAAAAAATATTTTTATTACACATATTCATATTTTAGACCAGGGGTCACCAAATCCTGGGCCGTGGCCCAGAATCGAGCCATGCAGGTGGGTGAGCATGCTCAGCTCTATTTGTGCAAGTGGCAGGTGCACGCACCCATCGCTTGCGTAAACGGAGCTGCGTGTGTGAGTGCTTGCGCCCACTGCTTATGCAGAACCCTCTCCCACTGAACTGCAAAGCTGGTAAGATTGGAGATAGACCCCTGTTTTAGACACGAGGTCACATTTATATAAAGTCAGTGATTCAAACTGCTGAATCTTAAATTTATAATACAGCTCATATTTAATTACGCCTAGATAAGCACTCTATTGCAGCTTCTTCCCTACCTGCTCAACAAGAATTTACATCATGTAGATCATGTAGATCACTTTGAACAAAATTTGCAAAGCAGATTGGGCCTTAGCTATCCAAGCGTGAGCTCATTTTCTGAGATCCAAGCTGATTCCCTTATTTGACTTAGAGCAACAAGTAAACCAGAGATTTTTTTTTAGAACTTTCTGGCCACTACTAGGTGGCTATTTGAACTGCAGTGTTATGGCATAATTATATATACGTTCATAAACAGTTGTGTTTTTTTTTTTTAAATATTTTAAACAGCTACATTATTTGGGAGCTATAGATTTTTTAAAAATCCACAAAAATTGTAGTTTTTTTTAATGAACTGGTGTCAAGCAGGAAGGGGTTGACAAATATAATCTAAAATTATTATGTTATTATTATTATCTGGAATATGTGCCCAAGCATCATTTCAAGAAATCTAAAGGCATTTAAAACAATATTCTGCTTGACTTTTCCTGGGTATCTGATTTTTTTTTAGTAACTCTTGGTCCTTCTCACTCCCACATTCACACATAGTAGAGAGCAGAGCCATCTATGCATGGAACAATCCTTAACAGCTGAGAATGAGGTTCAAATTCTATCAAAGTCCCCAAAGCACTTGGTGCAAGCTGACCCAAGGAAATTCTTGATGGACACTTGATTAAAGGAGACTGTCGTTCCCCCCCCCCCCCCAAAAAAAAAATCTGGCTTCACAGAAGATATTTCAGTTCTAGGAGAATCTTCTTGCATGAAAATACCTTTCTGAAGGAAAATAAATCTAGCTGGGTACTTTCCCAAGGAACAACTTTTCAGATACAAGCTGCTCAAAACAGAGAAACCTATGAACGTTTTAATTCTCAGTCTAAGCGAGAGGGTGATAAAGGACAACTATTTTATCTAGTCAAATACAGATAAACTTGTCTGCTATTCATATTTATCTAATTTAATTAGCCACAGGTTCTGTTTTATACCTTATCTCCTTAAAAGATTTTAAGATGAGAACACAAGTTTTAAGTTTCTTTCACTTTATTTCATCATCTGTGCACCTCACTTGATTTTAGAGTGAAGGTTCCCATCCTACCATGCTGCTTAATAGCAGCCATATTGTAAACTACTGAATATTTCAAAAATGAAAAGTGACACTCTGGAAATGTTCATTGACAAAGGACCAGAAGCCCCGCTTCCTAGGAGGGATGCATAAAACTTGAGAGAAGACAAATCCCAATGGTATCTTCAGTACAGGTCAGTTTAGCATGTGTCTCTTCAGCAGGTCAAGAACAAGAACTTTTAATGAAGAGAGCATTGTGGTTTATGTTTGGTGGCTCTTTCTGAGTAAATCTGCATCAACACCAAAGGCTTTTCATAAGCCACTGTATGGCTAAGGCATATCCAGAGAAAATATTATTGGTGAAAGACATCCATCTTCTCTGGATGAGAACTGAGTCTTAGTCTGTAGGTATAGGTTTAGTAAATTCAACTGCACTAAGAAGACACCACAGCAGACCACCTGTGTGAGTATTTCCTCCAATTAATGTCACAAGCTGCATTTTAGACTTGCTTGCCTTTAGACTTGCTTAGTCAGAAAACTAAGTCCCTTATTCTTTCTTGTATTGTTTCATGTGCTTTAGGATGCTGGCGGCAATTTCCATGTTGTTCTTATTTTGGCCAAAATAATCAACAAATTGGCCATCAGGCCCAACAAGGTACATTATGATAGTGTGATCCACCTGCAAGAAAAACACACACAAAGGTGATGGAGATAAGGTTGAAATTCTGAGATTAGATAATTCTGCTAAGCACTAAATTGTTTCTGTGGCTGAACTATTACCCAGTTCTAGATTTCTAATAAAAGCTTCAATAGGGAGTCAAGAAAGTACCAAAAATATATATATTTCTTCAGCAGTATGTGAGAATACTTAAAAAAAAAAAAAGCGGAGCCCCATACATCTGATGTTAAGACAAAAGCAGCCAAGCCCTATATAAGAAGTGTGAGTGGGGAGGAAATCTACTATTTTGAACTGCTGTGTGTTTGGCAAAAGGTAGGCTACCTAGAACCAAGCTTTCCCCATCATCTAAAAATTAAGTAAAAATCTAGGAGTATGAGAAAAAAATTCAACATCTTTTGTAAGGCACAAGGACAGTACTGAATTTCTTGGGGCAGGTCAAGAGCAGCAGCAAGAAGCCACTTTAAAAAAAAACAAATTAAAAATAAAACACTATTTTCTCATGAGCAAACTACTCATTTTGGGTGAATCAAAGTGAGTACTAGAGCCTACAACTGACACCTTGGGGGTTTATACTTTAAAGTACGCGTAGGAATATTTAGGCTAATAAAAATGCCTATTTCAAACAACAAAGGCTGAAATTATTCTATATGGTACTTGCCTTTTATAGCCATTGTCATTTATTATCTGGCGCCCTCTCCTGTCTATCTTTTGATACTTGCCCATTTTTATCTTCCCTTAGGAAGATATCTGGCCTTGTCCAAGCTCAAAAGCGAAGCACTACTGGGCCTGCTGAGCAGTTGGATGGGAAACCATCAGTCCAGGTTGGACTGAAAAGCTCAAACAACGCCAAAGGTGACAATGGGTTTGTATGCTAAAGTTGCATCAATGTGTCACCAAAGTTATCAGTTGAGCCATACTCTAAAATGTCTTCACTTTTTAAAAACAATTATCCAACTCTATAATACATTAGAAAACATGTTCAAAAACTTAATGCCAAGAAAAATCAAAGACTTGTCCAGGCAGTTACCAGGAGTCAAGACTCGAAGGCATGCATGCAGAAAGACACAAGCCTGAACTGATTTTTTCAAATCCCAACACGGCCTTATTAAAAATTGCTATGAATACTGAAATCAACCTCAGTATTAAAGAATGATGTTTTCAGTTCTACTGTTGACAAGGTCTTTTCCGATTTATTTTTTCTTGCTCATGTTTAAAATAAGAAATGTTCCAACAAATGTTTCTCAACATAAAGGAAGATCACCAAACTACAGCTCCCCATCAATCAGAAAAAATCACTTGGCCAAATACTATCTTCTCACAAAGAAAGTCTTTTGTTCGGAACAAAGTGCATAGTCGCCTCCCATGTTCTCTATGATAACTGCCGTTTCCATTTAGATCTATTTTGTCAACTTCATTCAGAAAAGTAGCTCAGTTGTAAGCCAAACATTCTCAGCTCCCCTCCCAATGTTTTCCAATGTTTTGTATACTTCTAGGGCTGTTTGCTCACTGCTCATTCACATTTTGTTGATTCAGTGACCCATAAAACGTCTCTCTCAGGCTAAAACCTTATCCATTGATGGGAAAACACATACACAATGTACTTACTATGTAATCATTATCCTCATCTCTGGGACCTGGGCTGTAGTAGACCCGATAAGCTCGAGACACTTGATCAATCTGTTCTTTCGTACCGGTCAATCCAATCAACTTTGGTGAAAACTCTTGAAACATAAATAAAATCAATAAGATCCAATGCATTAAAAATGGGTTAAAAAGTGAACTTGGTCTGAACTGCAAGTTAAAATGGAGTCAGTATAGAGGGTTCAATAAAAAGAAAGGCTAAGGTTACCTTTAACGTATTTGGCAATGGCTTCTTCATTGTCCCTCTCTGGATCAATGGTGATGAAGAGTGGTGTTACATTAGGCAAAGATGCGATCCTATCTGTCATTATAAAAGATAGTACTTAATCCCCAAGCAATCAGCCTCAAGACTGTTTTTATGTTCAAGCTTTTAATTTAATCCCCTAGATTAAATCTCTTGATAACCCTGAACACAAATACCTGTACCCCTTCCCAATCTGTTCAAGTCTATACATAGTCAGCTTCTCCCGGGTGTTGATTCAAACTTTTTATGTGTTTTGGTACATTTTGGCCAGGCCTTAAGGGATAAGATGAATTTAGGGATAGTATTTAGCTTCCCTGAAGTCTCAACTAAAATCTTGGATGAAGGATAGAATGAGGATGAATTTTTACAGATACTGGTAGTGTCAAATCTACTATTCTCTTTGAATACTGACAAACTGGCTAGGTAACACATTGTTATGGTATGAAGTTAAGGTTAGACAATAAAAAGTAGGATAAATGTACAATAAAAGGCAGGATAAAAGGCAAAATCTGAATGAATTTTTATGGTAGACTTAAATTTTAATTGCAGTTAGGATCAAGTTTTGCGGCAAAGTGTATGGCAAATATTTCACAGATGATAAAGTGAGGTTAACATTCTATTCTAAAAATGTAAGATGAGGATGTGTTGCTATAGACTCTGTTAGTCTTGCTCTGATATTAAAGTTAGTAAAGGATATTGTCAATATTACCATGAAGTTAGTGTAAGTATTAGGATACACTGACATCTATGCTAAACCCAGTATGATGGTGAGTATGAATTGTTTGTTTGTTCTAATCTTTGTTTATCAAGTGTAGTATCAAACTGGGAATTACTACTGTATTACTCTTAGTGGGAAATCTTTATGGTTAAGTTAAATCTTACTATCAAGTTAGTAAGTTTAATTTGTTTAAATTCCAAATGGTCTATAGTAAAAATAAGTGTGATTAATAATATTATGTTGAGTTTATATTTAATCTTAGACTGATGTCAGGATTGAGTAGTCAGGCAACATTTTGGGGAAATATCTTTTTGACACGTAAGATTTCCTTGAATTCTATTCAACAATAGCAAGAGTTGGGAACAGGGATAATTTTTATGAATAATGGTAATCTAACGATCATATTACAATTAGGATTAAATGATTGAGCACTAGTTAGGACAATTTTAAAAAAATATATTTATTTCATTTATAATCTGCCTGACTGGCTTATGTCCTATAGCAGTGATGGCAAACCTTTTCACCGTCGGGTGCCAAAAACGGGGGGAGCATGGGGGGGTAGCGCGTGTGCGTGCCCACACCCATAATGCAATGCTCCCCACGCGCCCCACCCACCACGCGCATGCGCACGTGACCCCAACAATTCCCCCTGCGAATGCGTGCGCGATCACCACGCTCCCCCATCGCATGCATGCGTGACACCACCACCCCCGCACAAGTGCGTCGCACACACACACACCCGTTGCCCGTTTTTGGGCCTGGCAAGCCTCCCTTCAGGCCAGTGCATCTCTTACCCTGGTGCCGGATGCTCCTTCGGCACGGACTCAGCTCAGGAGAATCCTCCAGTTACAGCATGCAGGTAGAGAAGTGGGAAGCGCTTTTCGTGACCCCAGCTCGTTCACAGCCGAATTAGGCGGGACTCGCCCCATCCAGGTGCCTCCAAATAGGTCTCCCTACGGTAGCCTCCCCGCTGAACTACGCGACCCGACAGTGATCGCCCACCAAAACGGAGCCTGCCCTCCAAGCGCCCTCTCTTTCCCGCAGCGAACGAGCTGGGGGCGGCGCGAAAATCGCTTCCTGCTTCTCCTCTATCTGCATGCTATAACTGGAGGATTCTCCTCCAGAATCCCGGCCGCAAGCTGGCAGCCCCAGGGGAGCAGCAGGGGCAGAGCTGCTTGTTTTCGGTGGCTGGCGAGGTGGGGGGGAGGTGGTTCTCCAGAATCCCAGCCGCAAGCGGGAGGGTGAGAACCGCTGCGCAGCCCCAAGGGAGCAGCAGGGGCAGAGCTGCTTGTTTTCGGTGGCTGGCGAGGGGGTGGGGAGGTGGTTCTCCTCTAGAATCCCGGCCGCAAGTGGGAGGCCGCCCCCTCCCCTTGCCTGCCATCAAAAACAAGCAGCTCCAGTTACAGCATGCAAGTAGAGAAGTGGGAAGCGCTTTTCTTGCCCCCAGGTCGTTCGCTGCTGGTCTGGAAAGGAAAAAAAGCAGCCGAATTAGGCGGGACTCGCCCCATCCAGGTGCCTCCAAATAGGTCTCCCTACGGTAGCCTCCCCGCTGAACTACGCGACCCGACAGTAATCGCCCACTGAAACGGAGCCTGCCCTCCGAGCTCTTCCAAGCGCCCTCTCTTTCCTGCAGCGAACGAGCTGGCGGGGGGGCGTGAAAAGCGCTTCCCGCTTCTCCTCTACCTGCATGCTGTTACCAGCTCTACCTGGGTGGATCCGGCCGCTATCTGGGTGGATCCTGGGCAGCGCGGCACTGCAATGGCGGCGTCGGCTGTGTCCAGCCAGCCAGCCAAACCTGCCAGCCGCCCCCGCCCCCCCGCGGCAGGGTGGCCTCAGGTAGCGGCGTCTTGTTGGTATTGAGGGGGTGCAGAGCTGGTAACAGCTTGCAGGTAGAGGAGAAGCGGGAAGCGCTTTTCGCGCTCATTCGCTGCAGGAAAAAGCGGGCGTTTGGAAGAGCAGGCTCCGTTTGGGTGGGGATCACTGTCGGGTAGCGTAGTTCAACGGGGAGGCTACCGTAGGGAGACCTGTTTGGAGGGACCTGGGTGGGGCGAGTCCTGCCTAATTCGTTTTTTCCTTTCCAGACCAGCTCCAAGCAAGCGGTGCAGGCGGCAGCGCAAGAGCTGCTGAAGTTTGTGCACCGCTTGCTTGGAACTGGTCTGGAAAGGAAAAAAGCCTCTGGCGGGGAGGGAGGGAAACAATGGCAGGGCAACAGGGACATGACAATGGCCACAGCCCTGGGGACCCGCACGGCCCGTGGAGCGAGCCAAGAGGCTCCGCTCGAGGTGGCAGGGCCGAGAGTGCTGCTGCCGGCCAGGAAACAGCAGCTCCCAGTGGGTAGGAGCCCAGGCCACGGGGTCATCTGCGCAGGCAGCCCACCACCCCTACCCCGCCTTCACCGGCTGCTGGTCCACCAGTTCTCTGCACCGCCTGGGGCCACGGAAGAAGCCCGCTTGGTCAGGGAGGGAGGGAAGCCCCGGCTTACCTTGCTCTGCTCCCTGAGGAAGCAACCGCCGGGATACCCAAACCAGACCAGCTGGCCCGTGCGCACTCTGGAAACAGGAAGATCATCTTCCTGGAGCATGCATGCGCAATGGGCAGCTGCTCTTTCGGTTTCCAGCATGCCCGTGCGAATGAAAACCAGCTGGCCAGCGCACCAGAACCCGGAAGAGCAATGGGCGACGGCTCCGTGTGCCGGGAGAAATGGCTCTACGTGCCACTTCCGGCACGCGTGCCATAGGTTCGCCATCACTGTCCTATAGAGTGAAGTCAGAGTTAAGCATTTTTGAAATCTATGTGGAAAACTAGTGTGATAGTTTGAATTTTTATGGTTAGTGGATAGCCTTAGATTTTTCTTCGTTTAATATTGAGCTTTTGGCAATGATTAGGCTTAAGCTTCTATTAAGGTCTAAGCAAAAACTAACAGAAGGGTGAAGATGCAGCTGAAAAGTTTAGTGACCAAGATGAGAAAAAGCTGCTTAAGTGTCAATTTAACTCAATCCAGCTACAAGAAGATGCTCTTGTAAGATGATTTTATGGACAAATAAAACAGTACACCATTGAGCTCCTTTTACTCGTAAACGTGACTCATTTTTCTTGCTGTTTCTTATGCAGAGATTTTCCTTTCTAAACATGGGCACCAAGTCTTTACTCTCCTATACTATACATTTCCCTTTCATCCATGTTTGTTGAATATAGCCAAGTTTAAACGGTTGTAAAATCTTTCTACACAGATTCTTTCCTCATTTACTTTGACCTCCCTCCCATCACCCACTCTCCATAAACTCTCTGGTAAGAGGGAGTGGTTTAAACAGGCCCAAATCATAAAAAGGTAATCCTGAGTCACAATCATTTCCTGGTCAAGAAAAGGATAGGCTGACTGCCTCACATAGAGAATTATTCCACTAACTCTGGAGTTGGGTGGTGCCAAAATCCAATCAAATTAAAAGTTCAGGTTTCAGCAGGATTTACTTACCAACTTGATCCACTGCTAGCATCATTTTTTCCAGTTCCTCTGGACAAATGTCAGGGCAATGTGTAAAACCAAAGTAAATTAAAACCCACTGGCCCAGATAATCACGATCTGATTTCGGTTGTCCATGGTGATCAACAAGTGAGAAAGGGCCTCCTAACAAAGGCTTTCCGATGGATCGGACACTCTCTCTCTCCAATGCTAAAATTTGATCACAAAATTAGATTATTTGTCTGGAGCTTTGACGGAAGAATATCTTAAGATTTCAACACAAATTCCTACACATACATTCCTAATTTTTCAACTTTTCTTTTCCTATCTGAGAGACAATTTAAAATGTGTCTCTTCTTAGAACCTGTTTGGATTTGTTTTTGTTTTTGTTTTATCTATCTTGGGGGTAAAAGCTTCCAGTATCTTTCAAAATCTCTGCAGAAAATGATTTAAGATCACTTGTATTCTCTCTTGTTGGATTTAGATTCAGGGGCTTTAAGTAAGATAGCTCCTGATAGCATTTCAATAAATGCTTGTACATTTACTGTTTCAGCTGCTTTAGTGATTTTTGAAGCAACCATTACAGCATCCCAATTTTACACCATAGCAGAGATTTTATCGCTTAGCATAACTTGGATGAGGAAAAAACTTTAAGAGTTACGATACCTATACATGCGTAAATCAATTTAAGATAAGAACAATAAACAGAAGTAAAAAACCATGACACATGTTCAGGCATATTTCAGGGTAGTAAGAAAAAATTATAATTATCCAAAATGTACACTTATTTGTACTGCTCCTTCATGTGCTTGGATCACAACTCCCAGAATTCCTAGCCAAACCCAACACATCTGGAAACCACCAGTTTAGAAAAAATCAAAACTACCCAACAGCCACTATTGGCCATACATGCAATTTTTTGCATAACCCATCTCTACAAGGAAATAATAAAAAAAAACAATAGAATGACTGCAAATAATACCCACCTGCTTCTTTCTCTTTCTTCAAATATCTCAGTACTCCTAGCAACCCTCCTCCAATCACAGCCGTGACTGCTAAACTCTTCCAAGTTACTGGCTACTGGGAAAGAAGAGAACATGAAATGTTCATAAATAAATGCTTTCGCGCCAACCCGAGCCCATTTTTCATTCGAGCGCTAATCGTGTGACGTCTTGTGGTCTATCATTACTTCTCCATGCACTTTTAAATTTCTCCCCTATTCCGGGCTGAACTTTCAGCCTGCATGAGGACAGTCAAAGGCAAGACGGGGAAAGAAGGCGGAGGGGCCCCTTTTAACTCCACCGATTCACATCACAGGGACGGGGACTCCGCACCTTTGAGCAAATTCAGCCGAAGGCGATTCGGCCAAGTGTCATTTTTCCAGCTTCGCAGAATGACAGACCCGTGATCCCGACTGAAGCGCCCTCTTTAGCCAAGAAGGTGAGGCCAATTAACAATGAATAGTGAGGAACATATGATGAACGGTTGCAGGATTTGGGTTTGGCTACTCTAGAGAAAAGAAGGACAACTAGGGATGACCTGATAGCAGTATTCCAGTATTTGAGAGGTTGCCACAAAGAGGAAGGGGTCAACTTATTTTTCAAAGCACCAGAGGGCAGGACAAGAAACAATGGATGGAAACTAACCAAGGAAAGATGCAACCTGAAATTAAGGAGAAACTTCTTAACAGTGAGGACAATTAACCAGTGGAACAGCTTGCCTTCAGACATTGTGGTGCTTCATCACTGGAGGTTTTTAAGAAGAGACTGGGCAGCAATTTGTCTGAAATAGTATAGGATCTCCAGCTTGAGGTAGAACTAGAAAACTTCCAAGGTCCCTTCCAGCTCTATTCTAATTAAGATTAAGGTCGCGCGCAAACGCGCCCAAGCGAAGGCCTCTCCCCGACGGCCAGCGATCCAGCGCTCGCAGCAGCCCTCGGCTTCTCCCACCCTGACTTCTACAGCCGGAATGCCTCACCCCAGGTTTCTTGAAGCCCTTCTGCCTGATCGTAGGTGGGGTGACCAGGGACCGAACAGGACAGCAGCGCCGGAAGCAACACGGTGGAAACGCTGGACGCTTGCAAAGGGCGAGCGAGACCAGGCGAACCCGCATCGCTCCCGCCATCCTCCCTTCCCGACTCAACGAAACAGCACGCCGGGCTTGAATTTCCGGGACAGACCGGCGTCCTGGCCCTGGCATTGGCTTCAAGACTGTCACATGGCGTCCCGTACACTCGGGAGGACCGCAAGGGGCGCTTGTGTTTCCTTTTAGGCTGCCTACAGTTTGCATTTAGAAGCGGGTCCCTTTGAAATTCAGTCCTTGTCGAAGTACTTACTGCTCTTCGTTCGCCTGTCTAATCGAAATCACAATAGACGGACTTAAAGGGATTAAGGCGGCTTTGGAAAGGAGGGTGGTGTTATCAGTCGAGGCTTTTTTAATTATTATTATTATTATTCTTATTCTTTTTCTCTTAATGGGATGGTGATGTTCTCTTTCTAACTTCTTTTGAACAGTAATAATAATACCGGTAAGAAAGTTGGAGGAATCCCAACTTTTCATTCCGTTTGAAAACAAGTGGATTACAAGATAATTTTCAAGCGTTTTCATATTGGAAAACGTTCATCTTTTCAACTTAAAACAAGGGGGGGAGAGAGAGAGAGAGAGAGAGAGAGAAACCAAGTACATCCATTGCCAACCTGCCAAGCTTTGATTTCGGGTGGAAACAAATTAAGGCGAGCTTAAGCCTAGCTTCCAGCCTTTCTCGATTCCCACCCAATTTACCAATCGCCCACTTCCGACCGGGAAGAGAGAGAGAAAGAGAGGAGATAACAGGATTGGAAAGAACCGGGGACGATCTCTTTGCACCACTTAAGAGTAGCTCCCGCAACGCCGCGCAGTTTACAGTTATAGCTCTATGGCGAAGGAAAGGAAATGAAATCACTTCCGTCGGCATTTTTTTAATTTGTTTTTTAACGGGGGGGGGGGCAAACAGACACCCTGAAACGTCAAGCGACGTGAGCGGGACGGATCGCTTGTATCCAAAGTAACCATACTTAGGTTCAAATGCAAGACTAAGAGAAACGTATGTGCGGGTGTCTAATTGGAAATCTTCAGATGTTCATTCTTTGAAAATGTAAGTAATTTGTAGCACTTTTGACTCAGAGGGTTTTCCTACTCTGTGGCAGAAAAGGAAAAGAGGAAAACAGAACAAAAGTTCCTTAGTTAACAGCACACAAAAGACTTCCCCAAATCTAGGTTTGGGATCTGTTTGAAGAAACATCCAACCTGGTATTTCCCAGGATTCTTACAATTGCCACAATCCTCAAACATCACGGCTATGCTTGTCTGGAGATGATGAAAACATCTATATATCTAAAGGTGTATTATCATAACGGTCACACAGTCAGCCAGATGTTTGTACTGAATTTGGCAATTTTTTTTACCCACCTATCAATCTGGTCTACCAAGGACCTGGGATAGGCAGATGTTGTTGTCTATGGTACTATATTGGAAGACATAACATGACAGTATGCAATCATGTTAGCTATAAGTTATTAGCTATCCCAGGCTTTGATAATGAAGACTGCATACATGTGTATTTACCTTCGGTAGAAGTAGAATTATGTTCAGTTACTAGTGATTCATGAATATATCCATGCTATGAATATATCCATGGCAATAATACTTTGCTATTGTCTTCTTCCACAATACTGTACAGTATACATTACTTTTGGTTTCCAGACTAACCGAAGGCTTTGATCTTTTCCAGGGCTCCCATCCTAGTACTAATCTACTTTTTTAAAAAAAAAATCAACTACAGATAGTCTTCTGTTTATGACTATTGGTTTAGTGACCATTCAAAATTACGATGACACTGCATTTTTTTTAATTTTGACTGGTCTTCACACTTATGACTATCAAAACATCCCTGCGATCATGTGATCAAAATGTGGGCACATGGCAACTGGCATGTACTTTACAACAGCTGTAGTGTCCCAAGGTCACATGGTTGCCATTTGTGACCTTCCCAGACAGCTTCCAACCAGCAAAATCAATGAGGGAAGCCACATTTTTCTTTTTTTATTAGTTTATAATATAAAATACAAAAACAAATAATAGGAAAAATAGGGGAGGGAAAAGGGAAGGGAAAAGTGTAGGAAAGAAGGGAAAAATAAAGAAAAAGCATGGATTTCTGATTCCCTTTGGTGCAGTAGAATAAAATAACATCAATAAAATAACTTTTTACTTTTAAATAATATTATAAACTAGCCATTTCTGTATCAACAAATTATCTAATCAGTAAAACCCAAAATCAACGTTTCATTTTTTTTCTACCTCAGCTTGCTTCCAACAAGCAAAATCAACGGGAGAAGCCATATTTCTTAATGACTGCATGATTTACTTAATGACAGCAAAAATGTCATTAAAATCAGACATGACTCACTAAACTACCTGTAGTACTGCTTCTTAGCTTGGCCATGTAGTATTAGTGACAGTGTTGTGTTCTTAATAGGCATATGTAGACTTCAGCTGAATATGGTTTTCCCAGTCTAAACTACTGGGTTGACAGAATACAAATTGATAAGATTGCAAACAGTTTTCTTATATAAATCTGGGAGAAAAAGAACTGTATATGAATGCAGTTTTAATTTGTGTTGTTTCAAATATATTCTATCTTCATGAAATACGATTTGCTGAAAAGATCATCAGGTCCATCAAAAACCGTAAAGCATTCCTACAGACTTGCATGTTACCTCAGCAGATTTACCATCCAAACAATTCATCTGTTCTTTTCTTCCTTCTCTTAGTTCTAAGCAAGACTTTTTTGCAAAATGGATGCAGGATCCACAAGAACAACATCTGAAGCGCTCTTCTCCTTTGGAATCATAGCAGACATCCAATATGCTGATATAGAGGATGGCTATGATTTCCTGGGATTCAATAGGAGATATTATAAGCATAGCCTATGCTGTCTACAGAAGGCAATTGAAGATTGGAATCGAACTAAGGTTCAGTTTGTAATACAGCTTGGGGACATCATTGATGGCTTCAATGCCCAACATAAGACATCAGAGAAAGCACTGCAACAAGTTATGAAGGAATTTAAGAAACTCAGTGCACCAGTCCATCACATATGGGGCAATCATGAATTGTATAATTTCAGCCGGAATTATCTTATGGAATCTGAACTGAATACCAAGTACTTAGAAGACCAAAGTTCGTTTAATAACTTTATCAGAGAACAGAGTTCCACAGAAAACCCAACTACAGAGTTCTATTATGCTTACCAATTTTCTCCAATGCCTAAATTCCGATTCATTCTTCTTGATGCATATGACTTAAGTATTCTGGGGAGGGAAACATCAACAAAAAAATATAAAGAATCTCTACAGCTGCTACAAGACAAAAATCAGAATGAAAATCTGAATAGTCCACTAGGTATTATATTCTGTTGAACATAATTGTTGCACATTTTTGCAGTCATGGTTTGGGAAAGAGCTGGTTTTGTATGGATGAAAAAAATTGCTATTAACGAATATGAAGATACCTCCATATATTCTTTTAAGTCTGTCATACCATATACACATATACGCATATTAAGTCTGTCATACCAAGTTTTATGATAATCTTAACATGAACCCATTTACTATAGGATCATAAGTGGTCTTATTTTCTTGATATTCCTTTAAAGTATATGGCAAGGACATCACCCCCATGGAAACTTCATTTAGGAACACCAACTTTTTCACACAGAAAGTTCCACAAAATTAAGCTAGGCAATAAAGTATGACATTTGTGTAATCTCTGATTAGGAAAGGGGAAGTAGAGCTATATTTAGTACCTACAAACATTGATGTGTTCTGTATGACTGCTGCAGTATTAATATTATCATATTTTCAATTATTAAATGATAATTTATTAATTTTTTATGCAACCTGATTAAAATATCAATAGAGACAATGACATATTTCTACCTCCAGGAAACTCAGTTGAAGCAAACTTTTAATCTCGTTTTCTTCATTTACTAGGCTTAGTTTGATCCTTTAAAGTGAGGGACACCTTGCTTTTAACACACATTTCTGGAATTGCTTGCGTGTTTGTGGTACTGGTACATGACCATAATAAAAATTGTTGCTGTTATATAGCTTCTCATATTTTTTTACAGGGCTTGCTGAATGCAATTTTGTACAGTTCAATGGTGGATTCAGCCAAGACCAGCTGGACTGGGTTGATAAAGTTCTTACCTATGCTGATGAGAATCAAGAGAGAGTTGTGATTGCAGGTATGGCTGTATTTTTAATAATACTATTGGGGACGGAATAAAATAATCTTAATATCTCTGGTTTTACCATTCTGACTAGTGATGTGTTCTCTGCTGGTATGAAAGTGTTTGCTGCCTGAACTGAACTGCGTATGTTTGGAATACCTCAGGGAAGGAAAGGAGGTGGGAAGATCAAGAGATACAAGTGGGATACCCTTTGCTGGGACACCAGTAACAGTTATAGTTAAAGGGGCAGAGAGAACATACAGGAAAAGTTGGGGGCAGGCTTGCCTCTCACCCCTCCCTGGGAACTGCATAGTAGAGAAAGGAAGTAATAAGTATTTATTTAGGAAATTTATTTGCCACCCATCATATATCCAACAACTTTGGGCGGTTTACAGCATAAGACATTAAAGCAGAAAAGACATTAAAATCAACATAGTACATAGTAGATAAAACCATTGACAATTTGTTAATCTTCAACCTGCATTTCCCGAGTTTTTGGCTGCTGACCTGAAACAGTGTGACACAGACCTAAACATGTAACTGAGTTTTGTTTTGAGTTGAAACAACAAATTTTCACTTACATTCATATTACTAGTTCTGAGAAATTCTCTTTCTTGAACCTGATTTAATGCACCTAAATGAAGACACGTAACAACAGACTGTGACCCAAGAGAGAATAAACAAATATTCCGTTATTTATTATTTTGCATCTTGCAATCTAAGCTTTCCCAAAAAGGGGAAACAAGAATTGGAAAAGGGGCCTAATTACGTCTACTGTAATTTTCCAATATTGCTTCTTCTGAGCATTTTAATGATTAGAAGTTTAAATTAATATTTACAATGTAACTTGTAAAAAAATGTCTATTTCTGCATTTATTTGTCTATCAGATATTTAAAGAAGAATTCCGAATATTCTCAAAGCAAGTGTTTCACTCTTGTGATTTCAATATCCCTACACTGAATTCTATTATTCTAATATTCCATAAGTATTTGGGTATTATTCCCATGTTACAAATTGGAAGGCAATGTAAGAATTGGCAGCTTTCAAGTTTACATAAGGAACTAAGATTTGAGCTGAAGATATCCAATTTTAGTGAGGCCCTGTGGAATGTTATACTATTGTAGATTTCATGTATGGACAAGAATGATGGTATTTCATTTATTTTGAGTGCATTTATTCTGAGTGCATTTCTTCTTGTATTGCAGGACACATACCCATCAACCCAGACTGTACAAGCAGTATTTGCCTGGCTTGGAATTATAAAGATGCCCTTGCTGTCATTTATTCACATCACTCAGTAGTATGTTTTCTTGCAGGCCATCTTCATTATGGTGGTTACTGTCTAGATTTTCACGGAGTCCATCACCTGACACTTGAAGGGATTATAGAAACTCCTCCAGAAAGCAATGCTTTTGGAACTATATATGTCTATAATGATAGACTGGTGTTAAAGGGAAATGGAAGAATTCCAGATAGGGAAATGTATTACAAAGATCATCCACACAATTCTTCATTTTAAATACTATTGTGTGGGTGTGGGTTAGAAATTGCTATTTTTCCAACTGTTTTTAATTAAAATGCAGTTTTAATATTTGATAGTGAATAGTGAATAAAGCTATGAAAGACATTGTATATATTTTTTAAACAACAAAAAAAGGTCCTGTTAAACTGAATTTATCTCATAGTATGTTGTTGTAACTATTTGCGAAAAGTTTACTGTCATATGTTTCCTCTTCGGAGAATTATACTGTCAACTTTAAGTCTCACATAGAAAGTGAATGGAAGCTCTGTTTGCTGATATGAAGATTGGAAATTAATATGTTGGATTGACATCTGTAATCTTGGAATAAAATAATGTTCTATTTAAAACACTTCCTACCATTATGCTTCTCTCTTTTCTCTCTCTTGAAATGATACCACCATTTTAACTGAAGAATAAATTCCTGACTGGAAGAATGGAGAATGAGACTGTCAAACTCATACACTCTGATTAAAAATGAGTTGTAGAATTATCTACATCCAATTAGATGCAAGGATTTATTGACCAAAACACAAAAAGTGCTAACAATGGAAGTTCTTGCTATTCCACATCAATATTAGAATCACTATATTTGAGCTGCAAAAAGCCAGATAGTACTGGACAGCAGAAAATAGTTTTCTAGGTCTATTGCAATCTCATACCGTAGTTATCCAAATATATATGAAGTCCAGATATGGTGGCCCTCTATAAAACACATAGGCTTTAAGTTAAAACAGCTTCTGTGAAGAATAATTTACAGAGAAATGAGCCTAGCACTACATCAAATGCTTCTCCAAATTTTAATCTATGACTTATTAAATGGAATATGGCATTCTGTTATGGATTAAGAATTGTTTCAACCTGCAAAATGACTTCAGCTGAAATCATGCTTGCTTCTGCTTTGTTTCTTGGTTGCCATTCAAGGGGAGGGAGGACTTAGGAATGTGGTGCCTCAGCTGGCTAGCCATAACATCTACCAGCCAGCATGAGAACCAAGGTCATGTCAATGGATACCTGTCAAAGTTGGGCAGGAATCTACATCTGAACTGATTGGCCCATGTGACCTGAGAGTCATAGGGGGGTGGGGAGGTCTCATTCTTTTAACTATCCCTAAGCGCGGGAATAATTTAGAGCTAGCTTCACCTTTCTATGCGCAGATATGATGTACTCAATAAAGGATTTCTTGAACCTGAACAAAGTGTCAGAGTCCTGACTTCCCGAAGTTCATTAATCGGAATGATGACAAATTGTATGGTAATCATCCAAATAGTGCATATGTATGTAGAGAAGCATGGATGGAATTTCAGAGACACCGGATACATCTTATCAAATTATTAATAGATTTATTTACATTTCATAATTACATACAACATATAGTTCTTCCAGAAATGTCTGGCTTCAGTCCTGTGGCTTCAACATGAGGCACAGAGGCACTATGATTTATTCAGCCCAACCCCTTGCTTGTATCAAGAGCACACAATTAATAAAATGGAAATCATGAAACAACTAGCCTTAAAGCAGTTGAAAATAAAGGTCATAATCCAGAGTTCAGTTTTCTGGATTTTCAGTCTTCAGAAGCACTTTAGAGAAACTGGTCTTCATGGGAAGTAATTAGCCTTAATTGTGGTTCCTGTTCATTTGGCATCAGTAGAGAAACCACCTCTGAAGTAATGAAAACACTTGATGCTTTCCATTATTTTAAATAACAGTTTTACAGTGAGATGGCCATGATGCTCGCATTTCTGTATTCACATAGATGTATAACCACATTACAAAAGGAGAAAGGCAGAGGAAAATTGCAACGACCAAATAAAATCCACCCAGGGAATTTCTGGAAAGAAATAGGCAGAGTTTGCTGAAATACAATTGAATTCAACCCAATTAACAGGAACTCAGAAATATGAATTATTCTTGCTTTTGTAAAAGTACATTGACATGATTTCTGGAACTGATAAAGAAGTTATACAGATAGTCCTCACTTAGTAACCACAATTGGGACTGGCAACTCTACCACTAAACTAGAACTCCAGTCTCCCCACTCAACTACTTGAGCAAAATTCGGTTCTCTATGCTAAATACATACCAAGGACTAAATAATTTGCTTTTCTCTTTAAAAGAACTTAATCTCCAACTATAACAAGACCCCAAAAGTCAGTCATCCTTGGCACAGGATTATAATATATTTGTCAGGGTAAGCACAAGTTTTCAATGTATTACTAAGCTGGAATTGGCAAATTAAAAGACTCACTTGGCTGAATTACGACAAAGGCTCATCCAGGCAGTAACAATCACCAGACCAAATAACTCCCTGTTTTTAATCAAAGACAACTGTGTAAATTATACAAAATTGATCCCACAAAATAAACTATATGCAAAGAAAGACTTTGCTTATAGTTACAACAGCATTAATTCTGTTTAGTACTAAACAAGCACATACTTACTGAAAGAATATACTGGCAGTTTAAGAAATGAAAAAAATACTACTTGAGGAAAATTTGCCATATTTTAATTAGTTGGGAGTATTAACACAAATCCCATCAAAGTCACAGTTTGATAGGGAATGCAAGGTACTTCCATTTTAGGCAAGAGATAGAAGCATTTTACTTGACTTGGGCACTATCCAATCAATGTCATACATTCTTACATTAAAACATATATACATCAATTGTAATAAGATTGGTTGTAGTCTGGTTACATTCAGCATCTTCACGATAAACTATGACATTCTACTTAAACATAAAAAACTAGATTAAATAGCAACTACAGACGAACCTGAAAAAATACGTGTGTGCACCATTAAAAAAAATCAGACTATGTTCAATGCTTTGTATCAAATGTTACTAAGCTGAGATTGCAGGATAAAGTTTTCTAGGATTTATTTCTATTAATTTTCTTGGCACATCAAAATATATCATGTGTCTCAGGAATTTGTTCTAGGGATTTCAAAGCTTTAAATCATTCTAATTCCTTAGATCTAGGGTAGCTTAAGGATCTCACAAGTGTTAAGGATGAGAACTATGGTGCTCATGAAAATACGAATTAATGCAGAAAAGATCTCATTACTTACCTGCCTTCTTCCTCGTGCAAGATGTTATTTTGAGCAGTAGTAACCAAGGAATATCCCAACACAGCAGAACCCACAACACAAGCAGCTGAATGTAGATCTGATATACTCCTCCACACAATGTTATCTGGAAAATGTGGTGAGTTATTTGTACAAATCACAATGGAATTTGCACATTGAATTCATTTGTCTTGATCAATCTCTTCAAGAGCCTTCAAACAACAATTGCAGAGAAAAAATTCTTTAGATTTTGGATTTACTGCATATAATCGAATCATCAAACAAGAAGAGCATTTTTCATGCATGTTGAAATAACTAAAATAGCTGTATTTTGAAAATTAAAAATATAGGAGATACTGAAAAGAGAGAGTAGCTAACAGGCCACATTAGATACAGGTAACACATAAGGAAATGAGCATATAGTATGAAATTTCAAGGAAACTAGTCAGCATATGGTAGACTTCTTTATTCCAAAAAGAGAAAGAAGGGCAGAAGAGAATATCAAAAATGATAAGATTTCAATTGACTTTGAATACGTTAATTAAAACATCTAAACATAACAAAAATATATGCAAGCATATATATAGAATACAACAAACTACCTTAATAGAGAAGCTAAACAACACATGGATTTATACAATATAGATCTCAAGTTAAATGTGAAAGAAATAGAATGTTAGGCATATCTAAGAATACTTAAAATGTTATTGTCATATGCTGCCTTTTGAACCAAAGAATTGAAATATACTCTATTCTCTGCTCTGCTTTTATCCTCACAAAAATTCCATGAAATTGCTGAAGCTGAAAGCCAGCTGTGATTTAACACCTAAACTCCCCATCTCTATGTCCAATTATACTGTTTCCAATATCACAATTGTGAGGATTTTTTTTAGAAAAGGAAAGGAATTGAGTTATAAATAATTATAACTATCAACTATATTCCAAAAAGCATCTACCAAAAATGGAAGAATGTACTACCCTTATATGACTTTATGATTTCAATGTTCAGTATATTGCCTAGTAATATTTTACAATCACATATAAATTCATGGTTTAAGAATGTAGTTAACAATGTTTAGTTAACTGGATGGGGCAATAAAGCTTATTTCTAAATTATCAAAAAGCAAAGAAGAGATGAGTACCCAGAATCTATCATTAGAAGAGTGATCTCTTTTGCCCAATAATACTATACCTGTGACTGATGGATTAAGGCTTACTACCAGTGCAAGACTTGCTGGCACAGAGTACACAACCTAAGAGTGAGATATATTAAATACATTTTATAAATAAATGAAGATAGAAAAAAGGAAAATGGAAAGTGTTCAATCCCAAAGACTAGATAAATAAACAAGTCCCAAAATTGCATCCCCAGGAGAGTTAGGAAAACAGGAAAGCTGTATTTTATTGTCTAATGAAAAAAGACCTTAGAAGGGCAAAAAAGCTCCATTGTGCTTAGAGGCCTTTTAAACCATTGACGTTTCACAAAAAGAAATGTTTTACCAAAGAAACCACCCACTATCAAACAGACCTACCAAGCTGAATGTGATGATCACAGGTGAAATTATTATTTCTTATGAATGTTTTGTCTGCTTGGGGAAACAATCAGTCCATGTGGAGAAGTAAACTGCACACAGGAGAACTGTAATTTAGGTGTCATGTTCAGTTTTGTTATTAGTAATTCAAGTTCACTTCATAGTATTTGCACCATTAGAAGCAGATGCAGTATACCAGCTGTGAACTCTAAAGGAAGCTCTAAATTAGGCTGCTGTACAAAGGATTAGCTTTGAAAATTGTTCAGCAATGGCAGCAAAAGTGCAATTATAGTTCTTATGTGCAAGTGCACAATAGGACCATATTTTGCTCATTCGTGTACGGCAGCCTTTGATAGAAAATAAAATCTATTTACTTACTAGTGGCATGCATTTAATTTGAAATTTCAGTACAGTAATTGAAAATCCATCTTCTGCAATTTAAGTTCCTCCACCCAGATGCCATCATTAATTGCTTTTAGGGTCCAGTTTTGTATTTATTCTATGTCCAGCAGGTGGCAGCATCTAACCAATCATGGCTGATCTCAAGGAAAACAGGTCTGGTCTAATAAGCACGTTAATAAAGGCGGGATAAAAAAAAACGTACCACCCCAGTAGAATAGAATAGAATTTTTTATTGGCCAAGTGTGATTGGACACACAAGGAATTTGTCTTGGTGCATATGCTCTCAGTGTACATAAAAGAAAAGTTCGTCAAGAATCATAAGGTACAACACTTAATGATAGTCCGGGTACAAATAAGCAATCAAATCATAGTAGGAACCAGTCAATATAAATTGTAAGGATACAAGCAACAAAGTTACAATCATTTGTGGGAGGAGATGGGTGATGGGAACGATGAGAAGATTAATAGTAGTGCAGACTTAGTAAATAGTTGACAAATAAAAATTATTTGTTTAGCAGAGTGATGGCGTTCGGGAAAAAACTGTTCTTGTGTCTAGTTGTTCTGGTGTGCAGTGCTCTATAGCGTCGTTTTGAGGTAAAAATGTAAGGACATAATATTAACATAGCAAGGGACAAAACCATATCTATACTCACTATCCAAAGTCCAGGGTCAGGGTCATTGATCTGCAACAAAGAAAGCAAAAATCATTGCTATATGCCCATGATGGCGAACCTGTGGCACGCGGAGCCACAGGTGGCACGTGGAGCCATATCTGCCGGCACGGGAGCCATTGCCGTAGATCAGCTCCAGCACGCCAGCTGATTTTCAGCTGGCCAAGCCCCCCTCCCTTCTCAGGAGTCTCCAGCAGCCTGTTTTGAGGTAAGTAAAGGGCTCACGCGGAGGCTCTGGGAGGGTGTTTCTGGCCTCCGGAGGGCCTCTGGAGGGATGGGGGAGGCCGTTTTTGCCCTCCCCAGCCTCCAGGAAAGCCTCTGGAGGCTGGGGAGGGCGAAAGCCAGGCCGGTGGCACGTGGAGCCATATCTGCCGGCACGGGAGCCATTGCCGTAGATCAGCTCCAGCACGCCAGCTGATTTTCAGCTGGCCAAGCCCCCCTCCCTTCTCAGGAGTCTCCAGCAGCCTGTTTTGAGGTAAGTAAAGGGCTCACGCGGAGGCTCTGGGAGGGTGTTTCTGGCCTCCGGAGGGCCTCTGGAGGGATGGGGGAGGCCGTTTTTGCCCTCCCCAGCCTCCAGGAAAGCCTCTGGAGGCTGGGGAGGGCGAAAGCCAGGCC
>QLTV01002664.1:1483208-1524409 GCA_003457575.1 Thermophis baileyi
GAGCTGGCCATGCTCTCTCCTCTCCCAGGAGTCTCCAGCGGCCCATTTTGATGTAAGTAAAGGGGAGGCCCTGGGAGGGTGTTTCTGGCCTCCGGAGGGCCTCTGGAGGGATGGGGGAGGCCGTTTTTGCCCTCCCCAGCCTCCAGGAAAGCCTCTGGAGGCTGGGGAGGGTGAAAACCGGGCCTTCCGGGTCCACCGGAGTTTAGGAAATGGACCGTTTCCGGCTTCCGGAGGGCCTCTGGAGGGCCTCTGGAGGGGTGGGGAAGGCCGTTTTCGCCCTCCCCAGGCTCCTAGAAAGCCTCTGGAGCCTGGGGAGAGTGAAAAACTGGCCCACCGTGCCCTAGCGTGCCAAAAGCGGGGGGAGCCTGGGGGGGTCACGCACATGCATGGGGGGGCGGGGCGCATTAAATTATGGGTGTGGGCATGCGCGCGCGTGACCCCCACACACACACCGCCCCGCTTTTGGCACGCGATGGCAAAAAGGTTAGCCATCACTGCTATATGCTCTGATATTAATAGCACATAAAATTAAAATCCTTCAAGGTGAACCATAAGTCACTATCAGCTTTCCTTGCTCCATCTGTGGAAGACTTACTCGGGATCTTTTGTCATTGATAAAAGATCATCAGCAAATGTTATTTCTTGAAAACTACATGAGGACTGGAAAGAAATTGCAAACCTCTAAGAATGGGCTCCTCTTTTGACGTCTACAGTCAAACTGTGTGCACCCTATGACAAATCTGACTGATGCCAACTCAATGGTGGCTCCATCCCAGTCTGTAGTATTCATTTTAAAAACCAACATCAAATCACTTTCAAGTTGTGTTTGAAACTTGGTGACCACAAGGACCTTTCCATATAGTTTCTTAGCAAGAATACACACTAAATACTTTTTGGGGATTTTTCACTTGCCAAATTGTGGACAGGGATAAAATAGCAGAATGGTGGCAAAAGAGGCTGATTCGAAACTACCGGTAGACTGAAAAAAGTTCACCAATCCTCCATTAATATGTCTACTGGTTACTTGATCCATCACCAAGGTAATGAGTGAGAAGCATAAAAGAGCTTTTACATATCTTGAGTGTTGGATTAAGGAGAAAAATTCTGCTTTGGGGCCATTCCAGCCTTGCTCTTGGACGGGAGAGGAAATGAAGCCAATTCTGCAAAAGGAGGTGGAAAATGGTATTGTCAGCTGGATAAATGGAGAGAGGCCCTTACCTGAGCAGCTAAGGTCATGGGAAAGTCCAAGGTTGGAGAATAGACCGGCACATCGAAAAATATCTCAGAATAAGACCTTGGCAAACCACTTTCTTATTGTTGCCAAGATAATTACTGGGACGGCTGATGCTTCCAAGAGTGACCAGGAGTAGGAAGTCTTGATTTTTTACGCTTTTAAAGTCGCTTCTCTTGCGAAGCTTTCTCTGGAGTTTACCCTCCCGTCTCTTCTCACCGCTCTAGTTGGAGTCGGTAGAGGAACGGGCGAAGGGGGAACTTCGTCTTTTCTTGCGACCCCATTACTCGAGTCTTTCCCCTACTCGGGATCCTTCCAGGTTCTGCCCCTCGGCCACTGAGTTCTCGCCTGTGCTACTCAGGAGATTAGCCTGCCCAGCTCCCGCGCACCCTTTGTCCCTCTCAACACAAATACTCATCCAGCCCAGCCAGACCTGGACGGCTCCAGCCAGCCCGAAGAAGACGGCCATGATCAAGTTGGTGAGCCTCCAAAGCCGGCTGGCACCCAGGAGGGGAAGCGAAGTAAAACAGTCAGCCTCCATTGCCCGGAATTACGACTTGCCTTTCCCAGCCCGCCCCGCCCCGCTGGGTATACGCGGCCCTAAGCGTAACCTTCTTTCAAAGCCCACCCACTTTTCCCACGCCCACCAGAGCTCAGGACGACCCACCAAAGCAGCCGGGACCCCGCCTCTTGTCTTCTTTTCAGCGGCCTCGAGATGGGGGCAAGTAATGCATGTAGTACGGCAGCCGTAACAGCCTGTTACTGATACGCAGCTAATTTGGAGATGCGACTTTGGATCTTCTGTTTGTAAATAAACAGTCAGGCCTTGATGGAAGGAAGCCAGAGTTTCGAAGCTGCTTCTTCCTTTTCAAGTGGGCACAACTTCGACTTTCGTTGTCAAGGCTGAAGACTACCAACCGTTTCTTTGAAACTTATTTTAAAAAGCACCTAATGAGCTGTCAATAAAATCGTAAGGAAGAAATATGTGGAAACATTGAACATTAACATAAGAGTCCCTTGGGAGTTGGGCGGCATAGAAATACAAATAATAATAATAATAATTATATGCCTGAAACGTCTTAGATTTATTGCAGAAGTGTTTTATTTGTTGTTTATATTGCAATGAATTATTTATTGTCATTAAAATTTCTGCAGTTCTGGTTCTAATCGGCTGTTGGAGGTAAATGATTAATGTGGGTAATGTGAGTTTTGGCACAAACATATACAGTGCATTCAGAGAGTGTTCAGACCCCTTTCACTTTTGTCAATTTATTATGCTGCAGCCTGATTCTACAGTTGTTGAAATTCATTTTTTCTCATTAATCTACACTCAGTACCCCATGACGACAAACTGAAAACAGAATTTTAAAAATGTTTATAAATTTATTAAAAAGAAAAAACTGAAATATCACATTGGTATAAGTATTCAGACCTTTCACTTAGGACTGTGTTAAAGCACCTTTGGCGGCAATTACAGCCTCGAGTCTTTTTGGGTATGATGCAACAAGCTTTGCACACCTGGATTGGGTGATTTTCTGCCATTCTTCCTTGCAAATCCCCTCAAGCTCAGGTTGGATGAACTGAGCGACTGTAGGTGGACAGACATTTTCCGGTCCCTCCAGAGATATTCAATTAGGGTTCAAGTCAGGGCTCTGGCTGGGCCACTCTAGGACATTCAGAGAGTTGTCTTTAAGCCACTCCTGTGTTGTCTAGGCTGTGTGCTTAGGATTGCTGTCATGTTGGAAACTGAACCTTCGGCCCAGTCTGAGGTCCCAAGTGCTGTGGAACAGGATTGAGGATATTCCTGTATTTTGCTCCGTTCAGCTTTCCCTCAACCCTGACCAGTGTCCCAGTTCCTGCTGCTGCTGAAAAACACCATGCTTCACTGTTAGGATGGTATTGGGCAGGTGATGAGCAGTGCTTGGTTTCCTCTAGACATAACATTTAGAAATGAGGCCAAACGATTCAATCTTGGTTTCATCAGACCAGAGAATCTTGTTCCTCACAGCGTGAGAGTCCTTCAGGTGCTTTTTTATGGACTCCAAGTGGGCTTTCATGTGTTTTGCACTGAGGAGAGGCTTCTGTTTGGTGATTCTACCATAAAGCCCAGATCTGTGGAAGGCTGCAGTGATGGTTGTCCTTCTGGAACTCTGTCCCATCTCCACACAGGATCTCTGGAGGTCAGTCAGAATGATCATCAGCTTCTTGGTCACCTCTCTTATGAAGGCCCTTCTCCCCCGATTGCTCAGTTTGACCGGGCATCCAGCTCTTGGAAGAGTCCTGGTTGTACAAAACTTCGTTGAAAATTATGGAGGCCACTGTGCTCTTAGGAACCTTCAGTGCAGCAGAAATTTTATTGTAGCCTTTCCCAGATCTGTGCCTTGCAATAATCCTGTCTCTGAGCTCTGCAGGCAGTTCCTTTGACCTCAAGGCTTTTGCTCTGCTACGCATTGTCAGCTATGAGGCCTTCTATAGAGAGGTGTGTGCCTTTACAAATCATGTCCAATCAATTTAATTTACCACAGGTCAACTCCATTCAAAATGTAGAAACATGTCAGCAACTATCAAGAGAAATGGGGGGGCACCAGAGCTAAATTTCAATGTTGCTGCAAAGGGTCTGAATACTTATGCCAATGTGATATTTCATTTTTTTTCTTTTTAATAAATTTACAGACATGTCTAAAATTCTGTTTTCACTTTGTCATTATGGGGTACTGAGTGTAGATTAATGAGGAAAAAAATGAATTTCATCAACTGTAAAATCAGGATGTAGCATAACAAAAGTGACAAAAGTGAAGGGGGTCTGAATACTTTCTGAATGCACTGTAATTAATGATCTTCCTCTAATATTCTAATTTCATTTTTAAATTCTTGCCCTCTGGGTTTTTCACTAAATTTAAAAAAAATGTACATACTGATTTCTCCAGCATAGCACTTCCTAATATGTTAAGTAGGAATTCAAAATGTAATGAAGACAATTGATACAAAAGAAATTCACATATTTGCAATGTACTCCAAGACCTTTCACCCATTCCATTGTGCACTCATCCTTGTGCTCCATGTCTCTCAGTGGCTTTCATTCACTGACCACATCCTTCTGAACTGGCTCCAAGGGTTGACAATTTTGCAACACTTTTCTCTGGTTCTCTTCCTTTTTCAGGATTGATTCGTTGGCGTTGAATGGGTCACTCCCTAAGTCCCTTCTTTTCGAGGTGCCCAACACTCCTCCTCCTCCTAATCAACATTTACATGAAACCACTGGGTGAGGTTATTATATCTCTCAACCCCAGGCTGGCTAAGTGAGGCTGTTAAAGTCTTATCCCAGTGGAGGCTGTGGAGGCCTAAATAAACCAACTCCAAGTCAGTCCAACATTGAGCAGCTGTGGTTGTTGGACCACCTAGATTTGGGGACCTTCTATCTTTACTTTTGAGTAAGGTTCCACTTCTCCATTCAGGAATGATGTGCAATCTGGGGGTTAGATATATGTTTAAAATGTTGAAAAAGGAAGATATAAGGTAAAATGGAAATGAAAATTCACTTTGAAAAGAAAGAAAAAAGAAAAATAGAATAGAAAAGAAAAAAGATACAAAGAAGTGACTTCCAATATTTTTATATAAATACAGGTAGTCCTCGACTTACAACAGTTTGTTTAGTGACCATTCAAAGTTACAATGGCACTGAAAAAACCGACTTATGACCATTTTTCCCACTTATGACCGTTGCCACACCCCCATGATAATATGATCAAAACTCAATGCTTGGCAACTCTTATTTATGACAGTTACAGTGTCCCTGGGTCACGTGATTCTCTTTAGTGATCTGACAAGCAAAGTCAATGGGGAAGCCAGATTTACTTAACAACTGTGTTACTATCTTTACTGCAGTGATTCACTTAACAACTGTGGCAAGAAAGGTTGTAAAATGGGGCAAAACTCACTTAACAAATGTCTCACTTAACAACATATATTTTGGCCTCAATTGTGGTTGTATGTTGAGGACTACCTGTAAATAAATCCAAATAGTCCTTCAATAGGGTAAAAGCAAGTATCTAATTATTGGAAAATAATAAAAATGCCTGCTTTGCATATGTTGGGAATACAGTGAGCAATAAGTTTATAATACAAGGCAAAGGCTAGAAAAACCTTCAAAGAAGCCCTTTGCACTTTCTCATTAGCCTTTTTTTCAGGAAGTTTTTAAAGCTTCCCGTTTAATCCCATTTTAATCTGTCTTTGGAGGGGGGTTGAATAATAAGTTTTAAATAAATACATATTTTTATAAACATTTTAAGATATTTATTACAATTGTTTTGTGTTCTAATGTTTTAAGGTTCCATTTTAAGTTACAAGAATGATTGTACTGTAACCGGTTTCTGATATTTGTAATCTTGAACCCCTAGGTGGACAAGTAGTGTACAGCATACATTTTTTTAGGAGTGCCCTGTTAATTAATTACAACGCTGTAAATATCAACACTGAAGAAGCTGATAACAAAATACAGAATAAGGTTCCTTAAAACACTTTGCTCACCAGGATACATTTCCCAGTGTAATATCTTATTGGAAGCGCAGGACCACCTTTAATTAAGGCAAGGCAGGGCAGGATAATTCACAGGCTCGATCCCTGCAGAACCGGAACTGATTATGTTTTCTGGATCTCTTAAGAGATCTAGTTACAGATTCTGTCAAGGAATGATCTTCCCTTCCTCCTGCTCCTCCTCCTCACGCCATCCGGCTTAAACCACGCTTCAACCGTTTTGTATACCCAGGCGTTGCAACCTACAGACGAGGCGAGGCGGAGAGGCTTGTGCCTTCAATGGCAACACGCTCCTAGTTTAAGAGGCAGGTTCGAAGCAGAGCACTTCACGTTTTGAGGTCGGCAAAGCCTCTTTCTGTAAGCAGCCCTTTCGCTTTGCGCCATCTCCCACCCCTACCCTCCAGGATAATCTCTAAGGCGCTCCCATTTGAAGGGGAGTGCGACATGCCCGGCTAAGGCTGAGAACTTGCGCGCCCCGCGGATCCTTCCCTTTCCTCCGTCCTTCCTGCGGCTCCTCTGTTTGGGCGAAGGACTCAGAGGCATCATCCGTTCCGCCCGCTGCCTGGGAGGGGTTATACTTGTGCCGCGGAGGTGGGAGGGAGCGACGGAGGGGGAAAAAAACGGGAGCCCCAACAGCTCGGAGAGGAGAGGAGAGGAGCAGCTACGGTTTGGGTCGGTCGGGGCCCGGGAGGCTGGCGCCTGTCGTCCCGAGTCGGGGACTCTGGGTGTCCCGCCAGCTGCCTGGGGCCGAGGCGGGCACGCGCGAGGAGCCGGGGGCGGGCGGGCGCGCGGGACGGGGAGGGGGTCGGTCCGCTGCGCTGCTTCTGCTGCATTGCAGCCTCCTTCCCTCCCCGCCGTCCGTCCATCTCTCCCTCCCTCCGCGTCTGGCGCGCTGTACGATGGCGGCTCCCAGCCCTGGTTCCGGCTCTGGCTGCGGCCCCGGGTCGCAGGCGGCGCAGACAACAGTCAGCAGCATGCAGGGTAAGGGAGCGCGCCTCGGGAGCGGCCCCCGGGCCCCCGCGCGACAATCCAGAGGCTCTATAGGCCGCGCTTCCACCACCACCCCCGCCGGCCTTCGCCTTGGACTCGCTCGCTCGTTCGCTTGCTCGCCTGCTTGCTTGCTTGCCTGCCTGCCTGCCTGTAGGGACAGGAGGGAGCGCCAGATCTGGGTAAAGGAGGACCAGGCCTCTCTGGAGGATGATAGGCCTAGAAGCGCGTCCCGGGTAGGAGGAGGTGGAGGCTTGAGCTCTTCTCTGGCGAATCCGGGAAGACACCCCCCCCCAAGCTTTACGGAGTGTGAATTTTGGGGGGGAGGGGGTGTGGTGTGCATGCAGGGAGGCGAAACGGGGGTGGTGGTGGTGGGCAGTGTGTTAAAGAGGCGCAAGGCGAGAGGAGTTTATGGGCCACGAGAACGAGGGAATGAACGAACTATATAGTACGTGTATACAGTATTGGAGGAGGGGAGGGCGAGGGCGTATATATAAATATGCGTGCAAAAAAACAACGTTTGGAGTCGAAAGCAGACCACCAGAAAATCGGACCTCTGAAACAAATTGATGTGTAAATTTTCGGGACTGTGGGAAGTGGAGTTTGTTTTTTTTAACCCACCCCGCGAGGTAAATTCGGGGAGCTTAAATCCCCGGAGACAACTAGAATCTGGTGCAGAAGACGGGACTGTGAATGCAACGACGGAACAAACCGAGAGGCCGTGGTGGGGGCTTATTGCTGTGCGTAAGGTGTGAAGTGTTGTGGGGGGAAAGGGTTACAGCAGGTCTTCGGTGAGGTGTGCAGTATAAAGCTCACTAGGTAGTAAGGCGTGTTTGTGTGGAGTCATGGAGGAGGAAGCGGTGATGTAGCTTTAAGAGGGCGAAATGAATAAAGGCGTGAGGCGTTCCCTTAAGAAATTCGGAGATAGGTACGGTAAGTGGAATGTAAAAGGCAAAAGAAGTCGATTTTGAGCATTCCTCTTCATAAGAAAGGAAAGAGCACGATTATTATTATTGATTTCAATAATGTGTAAAACGCAGTGTAAACCTCTGAGAGCTCCCTTTTTCAGGATCTGTGTATATGGAGCCTGAGGTTGCCATCGTGAATTTCTGGTTAAATCCAGAAATATACTCTTCCCATTTGCACTATGATTTAGATTCACTATGACATCTGTATTAGGAAAACCATTCTGAAATACAGTATAGAGGTAGAAGCATATTTTCACTATTGTATAATTCTATCTTGAGTTCCTTAATGGTCTATTTCTTATCAATTCAGTATTTGAAAATATGTTAGGATGTCAAGACAATATGATAATAAATATGAGTTTAGTTTAGTACTGCGGTACTGAGATTGCAAAATATGCATTTTCCTCCAAGCCAATTGATCACTGGTAGATTTTGGGCAGGTAGTTTTTAATAATGCAACTGCTGCTTTGGAACCACTTCTGTGAAAAGAGTGCTATATTTTGTAAAGCATATTAAAGATCTTGGTTTTAATACCTAGTATTTCTATTTCAGGGGATCTCTAATGCCAGGGCTATGAGCCTAGAAGAGTAGCTACTATTGGGATATTGATTATGTTAAATTGTTCAAGCCAGTGGTTGACTAAATTAATTACATAAAATGCTCATCAGATGCTAGAAAACTCTGATTGACTTTCCCTTGCATTAAAAGTGCACTAAAATGTTTTTGCAACTATCAGATAATATAGTATATTCTGCTTAATATACAAATTTTGTGTTTGAAGCAGTGTACTACTGTATGCTGAAATATAAGAATAATCAAAGTAATATATTTAAGGTCAAGATCGTATTCAAAACCTATTTGAAGGAGAAATATGTAATATAGTATTTCAGCAACTATCTGTATTATTGTAAAATCTAGTTTTGAACACATTAGTTTATCTTAGAAGCTGTACTAGATGCAGTAAGGCACTAATACAGTACATTAATTAAATTTTGTTCTTGTTAGTCTTATTCATGATTAAATTATATAACAGTTTTGTCTCACAAACCCTTATCATAGTATAAATACATTGACTGCTTCCTAGAAATGCTAGGAGTTTTAATTTAGTAACATCTGGAGTGCCACAGGTTGCCACCTCTGATTAACCTATGTAAATATAGTATGATATCTGGTTACCATGTGTAGCCAAATTTTGACTTACTCAGTCTAATTTCTAGAAGTGGCACCCTGTTTCCCCCAAAATAAGACATCCACTGATAATAAGCCCAATCAGGCTTTTGAGTGCATGGCAATAAGGCCAAGCGCTTATTTCAGGGTTCAAAAAAATATAAGACAGGGTCTTATTTTCGGGGAAACGGGATATCAACAAGCAAATCCAGGGAATTTCTTGCCATGCAAGAGCTTTTTATTACATGTCCAGTATCTTTTATTTAGAATCTTAGTGTAAGTTTAAACAGCAGAATAATATCCACTTGCTTATAAAATGTTATTCTTATTTCTGGTAGTCTCATACACTGACATGAAGAGAACTGTAGGAATATTCTGGTTTTTTTATAGCAGAAAAAGGACTTTGAAAATCCAGTATTTGATTTGAACCAATTTCTCAGCATGTGGATGTTTTAGAAAACAATTACTTTGTAGCATTTATGTTTTAGTTACTTCCATGTTTTGTCTCATAGTAAATAATATTACTACCCCTGGATATTAGAAACAATGTGTTGAATTGATAGGACTTTTTGATTTATAATACATTAAATTGGGAAAACATCCTGTTTAAAGTTGTTTTCAAAATCTGCTTATTGTAACTAATAGTTTATTGTGAGGCATTCTGTACTTTAACAATTTCTATATTTGTCTGAAAGACATTGTAATCAAATTGGAAGCTCTTAATCTTGTATTACTTCAAATAAATTACCCAAAGACAGACTGTCCTAGCTGGCTGCTCCTGAGGGGGTGGAAAAACTAAGTTCTAAATACTTGTATATCACTGTCTTTTTTTCTTCTTCCATTCAATCATGTTTGTTTCTTGGAGACTGCCTGGATAGGTCCCTGCAGTTTTCTTGGCAAGATTTTTCAGGAGTGGTTTGCGATTGCCGCCTTCCTAGGAATGAGAGAGACTACTAGCACAAGTTCACCCAGCTGGCTTTGCGCCTAAGGTGGGACTACCGGTAGAACTGAATCTCCCAAGACATTTAACACTCAAAACAAGATGGTGCTCATCGCACAGTACAGTATAGCCAGCCGTGATTAATGAAAATTAAACTGCATTAAATCACTATTTAAAAATAATTGGGAAAAATCCAACTTCATGCACAAGACTTTCCATGTGTTACTCTTCCAGAAACCTGCCATATTCCTTTCCTTCAGTCTACTCCACAGGCTCTCAAGTTGGAAGTTGGAAGAATGCTCCATTCCTTCTATTCTGTTGATAGGAACTTATTGGTCAATAGAATGAATTATCATGATTATCAACCCTTATTTAAATAATTGATTTGATTCTGCTTCATTTGCAAGTCCCGACTACTTTATAGGAGAAACTATATTCTCACTGAAAGTTATATACCTTTCAGATTTGACCAAATATTAAGAGATCAATTTTCTTTTTAGTCTCTGAATGTTTGTGAGATTTTTGATGCTTCAATAACTATACCAGCTCACAAATGTACAAAAGTGCTTCTCCCACTTATTTCAATGGTAGGTGACATACAGTTGGATACAAGGTGTATATTAATAACTCAAGTGAGTAAGGAAGCCTGAATGCTTGATAGCTCTTACAGATCCTTGGATACAAGTCATAAATTGTGGTTCAAGGTCAAAAATCATTCTGCTGATCTCCCACTTACTAAATGCATGATTCTACTGTAACAAGTATAGACTTGTCTTGGTCACTGCCTCTTTTGGAGAGGATTTAATATGTTTCTTTTCCCTCCCTGTATTCAAGTGGTGAACAACACATGCACACCCTAGATAAGTTTAGGTAGTTTTCAGAATGAACCAAGAATGATTAATTGCTCACAAAAGAAAAGAATAGAGCTGTGTAATGAGTGTGTCCCATACGTAAAAGGTGGTGATTTGCTCCCTCCTCAAGAAGCCATTGCTGGATCCTACATTTATTATTGATTTTTGTCCAGTCTGCATTGGATAAGATTGCTGAGGGCTCTGGAAGAAGTGGATTATCTAGACCTGTTTGTATTGAGTTTCAGGCTGGGACATGATACAGGGACAAAATTGATTATGCTTGTCAATGAATTTTGACAGAACCAGTTGGGGTGATACCAGCATCCTGGTTCTTAACAACTGTTAATACCACTGATCCTGGAACCTCTCTAGATTGGCTATGGAGTTTGGTAGTTGGAGGTGAAGGAGGATTTTTAGGGCCATGTTGGTGCTGTAGTGTGACTTGTTTTCTGTGACTGGTTCCAGTAGATATGGGAGGGAAGTAGGGAGAAATTCAGCCCAAAACAAACCAGGGTGCCTCAGGATTTGATTTTCTAGTCTCCCTTGTTTTAACTTCTACGTTTGTTCAGCTTACTGAGTTCATGCATCAACCTGTACTTAGTTGTCCAAGTTATTCTGTTGAGGCTTGTTCCATTTCCTGGAAGCTGTTTGGATCTGGCTGAGGAAGAATATGCTTAGCATTGACAAAAATGAGTGCCTAATAGGTGCATGGATCTTCTGGGAAGATACAGAACTAATGCACAATTTGGGAATCTTTCTGGATTCACAGATCATACTCAAAGATTAGGTTGCAGCTGTGGCCAGGACGGGCTTCTTATAGGTTCAGCTAGTGTACCAACCATGTGATTTCCACTTTCTCACAGTTATGTATGCCTTGGTCACCTTATGTGTGGAATACTGCAACATGCTGTACATTACTGTAGCTCCTCATGAAAGCCACTCAGAAGCTACAGCTGTTCCAGAATGTAGCAGTGCAAGCAGTTATACCCCTACTGCATGAGTTGCATTGTTTCCATTAAGCTTTAAGTGTAATTCCAGAGCCTGGTTATCACCTATTGGCACTTTATGTCATAGGGCCTGGCTATTTGTGGGGCCACTTCTCTCCTATCACTAGATCTAACAGAGTTGGTGTGCTTCATATTCTTCCATTAAGCAATATCTTCTAATAGGATTTATGAGGTAGACTTTCTCTGTCACATCATTTGCTCCTTGGAATAACATCTCCCTCTCCCTAAGGTTTGGACTAACCTGACCCTGCAGGCCATTAAAAAGTCTTTGAAAAACATGATTCCACCTCTCAATCAGCAAGTTCTGGGATAGGTCAGGATGTACCCATTTGATGTGCAGTGTCTGTCTGGCTAGGCTAGGGTATGTTTGTTCATCCTTGCTATGCCTGTTATGTTCTCTTTTTGTTTGTTTTAGGCAATGTAATGTTTTAAAAATACATTGCCTATAATCTTATAGACTTGGGCAGCTTTATAAATTTTAATTATAAATAAACCCAAATCCGTAGAACAAAATATAATCCAGAATTCAGACAGAATAAGCATAGCACCTGTCTTTAAGCCAAAAGCATCTTTTTCTGGGATCTTGTATCAGGTGTGGAAGCCCAAGAGAAAGAAACTGTTAATTTAATATTTTTCCAACAGGCTTACCAACTGTGATGCTTCCAAATCACATTTTGTCCTTTGTCTCTGGATCTTTGCACAGGGCTAGAAGAGAAGTAATTTAATATAAAAAAGAGCAAATTAATTTCTTCTAGGAATGATCCCTTAATATCACTAACATATAAGTTACAATAATGCAAAATGTACTTTATTGTAATCTGTTGTAAAATTTGAACATAGTTAAATATTCTGCCCTAGTCAGCAGTGTTTAACATGCCTCCTTGTAGACCTGGGAAGCTTCATATGGAAGAAGTGGAGATTTTTTAAAATATATATCTAACCTGCATCTTAACTTCTTTGTGTTTTCAATGTATTGGTTCTGGTCTTGTCCTCTGGGGCAACTGAACAAAGTATGCTCCCTCATCTGCATAATGGTCCTTTTTAGAGATCTAAAAACTACTATCATGTTTTCTCTTTTCTTTTCTTTTGCAGGCTAACCATACTGACTTCCTTTAACCTTTTCTCATTGAACTCAGTTTTCAGTCCTCTCACCTTGTTTGTAGCCTGCATCCATTTTACCTGTGATGGGCAGCAACTGGCCTTTTAAATAACAAACCAGATTTATGTTTCTGGGGATAGTTTTTAAACATTTTCATCTCTTTTAACTTTGTGTGGAACCTTATCTTTTGGCACCCATAATAAAGTTGATTTTTGTTTTCAGTTGACTGGTTGTGCTAGCACCTGGCTGAGCTTGGCTAAGCTATAGACTCCCAAAGTTTTGTTTGTTTTCCCCATACCATAGTTCAGCCTGACTCAGGATGGGGTGAAGATTTCCCCTATAGTCCTCCCCTGGTGGGAAGGGCAACACTGGCTATAATAAAGGGGTGTGGTGGCAGCAGCAAAGGGACCTAATTTTCTAGCTGCTATTGGCCTCTCAGAACCAAAGTGCCTGAGTGGGATGGCTGGATCAATCCTGAAAGCACCTTTGGTGTTACGTAAGTAGAGTGCAACAGTAACTTACTGTGATCCTGAATCTGCACTTCTGTTAATACATCCCAAAATAACATTTAGCTTTTTAGCAACTGTAGCACATTGTTTGCTCTTATTCAGCTTGTGACCTGCTAAAACAAAAATCATTTTTATGTGAACTACTGGCAAGCCAGATCTCCCCCATCCAATATTTTCTCCCCAGATCCAAGACTTTATATTTCTCCCTGTTAAAGTTCTTGTTTGTTTTAGCCTACTCTCCAAGCCTGTATTTTATAATCATTCCCATAGCCATTAATCTAGGTGATTAATAAACATGGTGAACAATATTGGGTTCAGGATAGAGCTCTGCCTTTCCATTTGATGCTACTCTCCCACAAGCTAGGGAACCATTTATTAGTCTTTTCTAGCAATGGATATTCAGCCAATTATGAATCCATCTAACAGTTGTATCATCTGGTTCATGTTTTTAACATTTTATGAATAAAGTTATAATGAGAGACTTTATCAAATGCTTTGCTAAGATCAAAGATCACTATGTTCATGGCATGCCCCCTGGATCTATTAAGCTTATAGTAATTATAGAGTTTACAGTACTATATAATGACACTATTGTAATGGTCTTTGTGTTCTTTACTTACAGCTATATTTCTGCCTTTCCCTGCCTCTCTGCCCTGGTGCTCTCTTCTCTTAGCATATTATTTGAGTTTCATCATTGGTACTCTTTATGTCTCCCTTAGTTTGGTTGAACTTCAGAGAGTATAAATTTTCATGTTTCAAATTAAAAAAAATATTAACTATGAGTAGCTTGATATGTTTCTAACTGGTGGTCATAGCTGAGAAATTATTCTTTCCTTTTGATTTGCTCTTGTTTCTAGATCCCTTGTTTCCTATTTGCAATCAGGTATTTGCATACAGGTTTTTAGAAGACTAATTATGGAGATTTATTGTGAACCAGTTTCTGAAACTGTTGAGAGCAAGGTTTTCTGTTACTATTAATTATAATTCATGTAATAACGTAAATAGAACACTTAACTGCACCTATGAGTTTACATAGAATTTTCAGATTGTGCATACACAGGAATGCACATTGTCAAATATCAGGTAGTGTACTTTCTTACTCCTGCTATTGGCTGACATGAATTTATATAATATGGTACAAATTTCCCTTCAGATTGAACCCTTCACTGTGATTATACAATAGAAAGGCTAGTTCAAATCTTCAATTTGTCAGATTCCAGTAACAGTAAATAAAATAACCTGGTACAATTTGAGGCAACCAACCCCATTTGTGATGCTACAACTCTTGAGCTTTTACTGAATCAGAAGCTGTGCGTAATGTTTGATTATATTTATTCCTTATACCAGTAGTTCATTAAGTGTGACATGAAATTATATTTAATAATAAAGATAGAATAGCCCATAGCTAAATAGAGTTTCGTGATTAAAGGCTTTTTACAGTACCTTTGATTGTTATATTAACGTTTTGCTTCTGAATTTTGTAGGGTCATTTGGTGCTGTTTCAAAGCTAACACATTTTCAAACATATTTTATTAACTGATGGTAGCTGAGGTCACAAGAGTCATCAAAGAAGAGTACTATAAATTCTCATATCTGTAGCTACAGTACTGTAAAAATGTCCTCAAGTAACTGCTTGCCTCTGGATATTGTAGTACACTAAGAATTAGAGTTGAATTTGTCATTAAAATATCTTGGAATTCTATAGGTTGCCAAGTTATTACAATTTTAATTCTCAATCCTAAAATGGCAAAATAGTGGCTATTATCTTGTGCCATGTTTTATGCTTTGAGCTACCAAAGAAAAGGTGAGATAGAAATCTAAGAAAGAAATTAACGCATTATTTTAAGAGATATTATGTGTTTTCTGAATAGTCTCAGTTCATTGACAAGCAAGAAATTAGTCCTGGGTAGAGCATTCATAAACCTGAGGCTTAATATACCTGCGAAGGTAGCCTTAAAAACATGCAGAGGATGCTTAAGAGAAATTGGTAACTCAAGGAAAGCTAATCATTCTTCAAACCAGCAAAAATAACATAAAGCAGTTTGGGAAAATAACCAAACAAGGCAAAAATCAATATCTGCCTAATTTCATTAAGGTTGAAGAAACAGATTGGAATTTATGCAAAATATAATTCTGGTTATATGAATTACACAACTCTCGAATGGCAGGGAACTACCTTTTTATGTAGAAATGGCAGGCCTTATCCTTTAAAGCGGGTGGGGAACGATAGCCCTTTTATGACTTGTGGACTTCAACTCCCTGAATTCCTGAGCCAGCCATGCCAGCCAAATCTGGGAGTTGAAGTCCACAAGTCATAAAAAGGGTCATCGTTCCCCACCCCTGTTTTAAAGCCATGGGGAATGATCTGTGAGTTGCATATTGGTAGCAGTTTTCAGTTGCTACTAACATTTATTGATACGTCTTCTCTATTCAATCTATCTTCTAACTTCATGTCTGTTTCTGTCCACAACTTTGAGAAGTCTCTCTCCCCCAATTTGCTGCTAATATCTATAGCTTGTTTCTTGCTGCTGTCCTTGGTGACTTCTATTGTCACCCACATTTTGCCTTCTGTGCTGTCTAGCAATAAGCTGCTGCATTTATTTGTCACTCATAATCATATTGCCCCAAATTTACTCCTCCTGATTTACTTGTGTTAATAATAGGGAGAAAAAAGAGGGTATTTCCATTTCCTTTGTATATAGAAGGATGCGGCATCTGCTACTATGCAGTTTATATTTTTTTTTCCTTGCCTTTTAAATTGGAAACATTAGCATCTACCAGCACATAATCTGGCTTCCACACTCGGAGCACTCTGTGATTATTGTGCCGTTCAGTCTGAGTGCAGTCATTAATTTAAAAAAAAGTTTCTCACCCATGCGTTACAATGAAACCTAACCTAACCTGGAAAAAAACTATTTCCAAAATTGTATTTGTAAATTTCAGAATGTTGCCACAGAAGTCATCATATGGAAACCTCACTAGCTATTTATTTTTAACTTTCTGTTTTTAAATTAACAACTAATATGCAACCTCTATCAGTTGATCTGATCTGGATGTTCATGTGATCCTTTACAAACGTTTTGGACAGAAAAGTTCCAACAGTTTTTTAATAGATAAGCTTTTCCCAAGCTAAGGCACTCCAGATTCTCTGGAACTTCAAATTCCATTGCCATTCTGAAAATTACATTCTCAGTATAGGTTGCAGGAATATCCTAAGGAGATTGCAATTGATACCAACAAGAAAATTAATTATTGGAATTTGTTCTTTGCAATTCAGATATTATTTTACCTATGTTAAACCTTTTATTTGGTATCTTAAGTTTTTTTTAATGAACATTAAATGTGATTTTAAAGGTTATGAACATCTGTAATTTCCAGTAAATGAACTAGAACTTATCTTTTTTGCTTTAGGCTTTCAGATAAACTTCTGTGAAAAAGCACAAAGTAAGCTACATGTTTTATAGTATTCTGCTATTTTAATTTATTTTTAAATCATTCTTGGTATTGGGAATGTGTCCACTGTTGATCTAACTAACAGGCCATGCATTAATACAATGGCAGTGCTTCCATTTTTCATTTTCCAAAATGAGATTCTATTTTGTAAATCTTTATGTTATTTATCTTGGATAATAATGATAATTGTTCCCACAGTAAATAGCTTAAAATATATGTAAGATTTTTGTCTTTTGGAAACTAAAAATGTATTTGAATTCTGTGTAATATAAAAATACTTATTTTCATATGATTTGTAGATATAAGTATTTAAGGAAACTACTTAAGCACTAAACTGATTATTTCAGTATTATTCAGAAAATTAGGGCTCCCCCTTCAGATATCAAGCTGTACATGGACTAACATATTTGGTTAGATTATCAGTTTAATATTGACCAGCAACTCACCAGCATATCATAAGATGCAATTTCCCACTGCTGCTACATGAGATTCTTTGATTGGAAATGTTGGGCACGGACCTTGAATTTTAAGCATCTAAAGAATATGTGCTAGACTTTTAAGTCATAACTCTCTTTTCTTAGGTAAGGTTTTACCTTAAACCTCTTAAGCACATTCAAGCTTCCCTTTTCATATCACCCATCATTTGTAGAGGACAATTTCCTCTGTTTATAAAAACTTTTCACTTGACAGACGTTGTTGCATTCCAAGAGCCCATATTTGAGAGAGCAGGATTTAGAGAGTGTAGAGAGCAGGATTTCCAGTATGAAATTTGCTATGTATGTGTATGTATGTAGCCAACAATGAAAGGATCTACCATGCTCATCTGTACTATCCTTGAATATGAATATAATCTCCCAATATTCAAAAAATGTGTGAAGATGAGAAAAATTATCATTTATATCGCTTTTTATCTACCTCAGAATGATGTGGAAACACGACTGAGTGTATGCCATGAGTCTGAAATGTCTACAAAGCTTAAACATTTTAATCAGTCCTTGTCAGATTGCATTTGGATGATTAATGGAAGCTCTGCACCATTTTTTTTTTTCATTTTTTCATCCTCTTATGGCTTTCATTTTTAATTGCTATGTACATTATATCTTTATAATTGCCTGCCATGATGTAGTGGGAACTCTGCAATTTTTTCTCTGTTGGGTAAACTCACTTAAAACATATTCATCCTGCATTTAATTTATATGTTTTTTTAAAGTTAATAAATATGCCTATTTAAATTAGAAGTGATAAATGCTTCTGCAATAATTGTGGATGTTCAGTAATTTGTGACAGAATTTTATATCTGAGATTTCTGAAGAGGCTCTTTCATTATAGGCAAGAAGTACAAAGACTAATAAAGCATCTTTAAACCAATAAGTTAGATTATTACTCATGATCATACTAGGTTTCCTTTGGTTAATTAGTTTGAGATGCAGGATATGGAAAAGATGCTGCTGCAGAAGAAAGTAGAAACACAAGTAAAGTGTTAAGAGAATTTGCATAGTGTTTGGGGGGGGTCTTATGTTGTTTTCTGTTCCAACAAGACAACCATTGTTCTATGGAATGCTGTTTTCCTCTTGTCCTTCTTGCAGACTGTGATGTCTACATGGATAACAAACCCGAGTTCTTAGACAAGTTATATGGAAAGCATATTTGATGTAGCTGATAATTGTCTGAATAGTTCTTTAAAGTAAATAGCAACCACATGGTCCAAGATCAAGATTTGGGGCCATGGTATGGACAATTTTTTGACCTATTGCTTGTGCTACAATCTTTGTTTAGAGCAAGAGAAACGAACAAAAGGACTTGGCCGCAATTTGTTTTGAGAGGGGTTTCCCTCTTGGTACAAGTAGCAGCTGTAGGCTCCTGGTTGAGTTAAAAACAGAAACAAATGTTTAAAGACAAATTTCCTGTGTTGCACCTGATATGAGTTCCTCTGCCCTTCCCTATTTCTGATTATTATCTATGCTAGAAACATTGAATTTTAGCATTAAGTTGTGGCTCCTTCCAATAAGATGTTAGTATAAAATAAGACTTTCAGTTGCAATCTTTCTCTTTATTTTCTGGTTATTATGTTCTATATTGACATAATGTTTGTATACCACCATAGATTTTCCCCCCCACAGTTGTCAGTCTGAGTCATATGGGTGTCCTGTTCTTAGGAATAAGACATTAAAAATGACACTAGCATTGGTATTATTGTTCACCAGAAGGAAGGAATGAGGACTAAATAATTTGAATTATTAAATTATATTTGGGAATATAATTTACATAGCAAGAGCTTGAATAGTTAAGAAAGCTTATCAATTCTGTATGATCTGTCTGGCCATGAAGTAGTGTTTTGTGGGTATTTTACAGCTTTTTTCAGTTTTTGTGTGCAATTTATTCTGTTTATACAATAATATATTCTATAGTGTATGGAATAAATGTACCATTTTCAAACAGATTTAGAAATTTGGCTAAACCAATTAAATAGAACATCATTCCATTTAAATACAGTAGCCTTTGTGAATTTTTTCTGGAAGCTGAAAAGAGATCAAAATTGTGTAATCCTTACACATTCAAGGTTAACCACAAAAAAGCAAAAGATAAAAGCCTATGAAATTTTATCAATATTTCATTTGAGAAGGGGACATCATATACAACCATTTCCTCAAATTTATTTATTTAACAAATTTATATAGCCGTGTCACAAAACATGACTCTGGGTGTCATACAGTATATAAAAACTATACAGTACATCATAAAATATTATGTAAAAACAGAAAAAGATTAAAGATAAAGGTATATTTATTTAAAATATGTATATAGTTGGAGGACATTTCCTGGTGCACTAGAAAAAAACTTCAAAGTAACATCCTAATTCTGATCAGTTTGCTTATTAAACCACAATTTTTCATCTCCTGCTAAAGTTTTATAAAAATACAGTTTAAGCATGGAAAGGAAGTCTCTTCTTTTTCCAGATTATTTTTTGATGGAGATTATGTTTCTGTACATTCTCACACGCACACAAGCACACACGTTATTAACCCCCACACATATGCATATTATTAAACCCAATCTTTTTGTATTTTGTTACAATTTCTGTATGCTAGCAGGCCCAAATTTTTTCCTTATTACAAAAAGGGAAGAATTGCAGGGAAAAGTTTTATTTAGAGATATATAACAAATAAACCAAGTTCCGTAGTTCTGTTATGTCATATGAGCATAAGGCAAGAGAAAAACATAAATGAAGAGCAGTAAAGCAAAACCATACTAATGAATGCTAGTTTGCTCACTTCTTCCTTTATTCAGTCAATCACTATGAAAAAATCTTGGTAGAGGTTTCTTCGGAAATGTAATATACCTGGCTTTCTCCATTAATTCAATATAAGTTCTGCAAGATTCATGTTATCTTCCTTTTATTCTGCCCCATGGCTCCCATTTGTTACTGTTCTTCCTACTATTTTATGTGTTATTTATTGGTTCATCTGTAAAGAAGAGATAGTATTATTTGCACCTGCTGAGTGTTCCCAGTTAAGTCATAAGTTTGTTCTGGCTCTTCAGAGGATTTTCTAAGGACCGATGCAATAAAATGTACAGAAGTACTTAAAAGTTTGTGAATCCTTTTGCATTTTTATATATTCCTCATATTTTAATATTTCTGATCCTCTACAGTGAGGGATCTACTAAAGCATTTTGTCCATTTAGCCTCTCAGGCTAATAATCTCCAGTGAAGGAGAATATATGTCTTCACGAGGCTCCACAGCTCTTGCTGTCACGAAATTCTTTCTCTACTTAATCTGAACCCACTTTTGTCCACATTTATGCTTTGTTGATAGAGTTTCGTCAATTCTGAAAAGTCAGTGGGGAAGCCAGATTCACTTTACAAAAATGTTAGTAACTTAACAATTGTAGTGATTCACTTAACTACTGTGGCAAAATGGGACAAAATTCACAACTTGCTTGTCTTGCTTAGCAATGGAAATTTGGGGCTCAATTGTCATAAGTCAAGGATTACCTATATTTCATTAAAAAGTATATGGCAGTAAAGAGTTTTATGGGCATGTTTAATGTTACTGTGGATTTAAATCTCTCTCAAGGAACATGTACATTCAATTTTAGCAAATGCACCAGGCACTTGACTATGCTCATAATAGATATTACTATGCCAGGAATTACATGCCATATATTATATTATACTATGCCATGTTTCTTACGAACATTTTGTTCATGTTCAAGGCCACTGATTAAAATGTTATGGCACTAAATTCTTTGCAGCTGTGGTAAAAATTCCATTTTTGCAGCAATCCCAGTGGAAGGGTCTTTTGCATATCCACACGCATACACAGCCAAGTTTGGGAAGTTCTTCATACAAGACCTAGCTTTTAAATCAGAAATACAGTAATTTTTTTTGTTTTGTTTTACTCTGGAATTTTACATTTCCTATATTAATTGGCCACGAGAACAACAACCTGGCACATTCTTACTTGTTTTCTCAGTAATTATAGGTATTAGTAATTCCCACAAAACACTAAATTTATTTGGTTTGGGTTTGGAATTTTGTGGTTTATGAACCATAATTTATGGCCTAGGCATTTTAGGTAAAAGCAACAAATTGTGCTTTATTCAATAAACTGTGATTAAATTATGGTTTATTGTGTATATTTACCTGAAACACACTATTTATAACTATAGTGACATATGTACTTTTTCTTGTTTTTTTGAATCCCATGCTACCCAACAGGAAATGGCAACAGAATTGTTCTCCTTTGCCAGAAATCTCAGTCAGGTTTTGTGATTGATTGTTCAAAATATTTGTAATTCACTTGTGATCTATTTTTTTTAATTTGCTCTCATATGTTCTACACCCTACATCTCATAATTTCAAGCAATTGGTGTTTGGTTTTTATATATAGTTGATACATTATAATCATATTATTGAAAATCCAAATTGAATACCTTTACTATTCACTTCTGAAAATAATGAAATTTATTTAAGATAAATTTAAGATAATGAAAGATAATCTGGAACAATCAAGTTATTTATCAGATGCAGATTTGTTTTGAGCAACATAACTTGATGCTAAATATGAGAACCCTACTGTTTTTGTGAGTGATGTCATAAAAATTGTTTAGTGCTAATCGGAAATGTTGCAAGGAAGAGGTTATTATGCTTCCTGTTTTATTCTAATGTTTTTAATATAGTAATCTATGTTCTCTTCCCGACCAGAGTTTGTGTTTATTCCTCAGGTAAGCGCAGAGCACTGAAGCTGAATTTTGCAAACCCACCTTTCAAATCCACTGCACGATTTACTTTGAACCCTGGAGTTCCTTTTCAGAATCCACACATGTGAGTATAAAGTCAGAAGTTCCACAAGCTAGAACTATTGTCTCACATATATTTAATTCAAATCACAAAAACATTTATTTGGACTGAGATTTTAAAGAATATAATATAATAATATAATATATAATAATATAATAAAATAATATAATATTTCTCTTTTAGATTTGTCTGTCAATTTAAAGAATATACTGCTTTACTCTTACTTAAATTCAAACTATTGTTTAGGAATGTACATAAAAACCCATGTTATTTTTCATAGAAATATTCCCTTATGATTAATTTCATTAACTGAGTAAACTGATTCATGCTTCTATTTTTCAAGTTCATTATATTCTTACTTTCTACATATATTTATGAAAAATAACAGCTGAAGCATTTCATTACTAAAAAAAATTCTTTAAAAAATAAACCCTGATAAAATACAGATTTCCAGGAATTACTAGATTCATTAAGTTTTCAAGAAAGAGCTACCAGAATAGCCTTATGTTCATAAGTAAAGTTGACAGATGTATAAAACAATTGGACGTTTAATATAGTAGGACATATCTTGAAATCTGATCTGTTTCCTCAGGCTGCAAGTGTAGTAAAATCTGGAATTCTTTACATTTTATTTTAAGAATTCAGAGGTTTATTGATGAAGTTTGTAAGAATCTTTATATATTTTAATTCCCTCGTGTTTTTACTGTGCAATATGAAATGCTTGTGTTTTGCTGAATGGATTGGTGCTTTTCCCCCCCTATAATTCAGAGTTTTTCATTTTCCACAAACAGCAATTTTATTGTTCTGCCTTGTTTCAGTTCTATATCTAGAACTGAATAGATACCATGTTTCCCCGAGTAGATCTATATCTAGTCACATAATAACATTACTATTACTGCTAAAGTAATAACAGGTGTGGAAAGGATGTATTCCTCATAATGAAGTCAACATAAGGATATATTTAAATGATGAGATCCAAAAGTTAGAAAACATGATTCTAAAAAAAAATCTTAAAGAATTTCAAATTTCTCTTAGATTTGTCTGTCAATTTTTTTTTCAGGATTTACTTCCTACAATAAAATATGTGAAATCTCCAGGCTTCAGTCTTTTCACACTGGCCTCATATTTTCCAATTTTCTGTGCCTTTTTCACAGTGTGCTTCTTCTCTTTTTGATAACTTTTTTCTTTACAAGAAATTATTTATAGTAGGCCTCCATCAGTTCTAGAGATTTTCTTTACCAATGATGTTTTCATCCAGTGACTTCCAAATTGGAATTTCTCTTTGTGATCGTGGCTTTTGTCATAACAGCTTCTAGGTTCAAATCCTGGCATCCTTAATTTCACTTATGCTGCTGGAAATATTGCTATGTTCTTAAAGCTAAATGGCATTATCAAAATAGAAAATGGAAAAAAGCTAAAAAGCTTTTTCTATAGTAATTAACTTCGAAGACTTTAGTGAATTTCAGATTGTTCCAATCCAATTTCTGTATAACTGGTGCTTGACATAAATACAGCATTGTTATTCCTTTTCAGTGAATAAATCTATTCCATAATCTATGACAGTTTGTATGATATAAATTGCGTTGGGTAATAATCAGACCCATTGTATCATTTTTTCTTGCCTTATAGATTCCCCTACTTTGAGAAATTTAGATTACAAATTACAATTATCTGATAACAAGTTACACTGAATTCAGTGCGCCTGCTTCTGTGTATATATTTGTATAATTGCACTGAAGTCTTCAAGGTTAAATACTTTTGTCATATGTTCATCATTTACCTTCATTTTTAGAATATCATAAATTAACAAGTAAGACCTTTTCATCTAGAAAATTTTCACATACCTTTTGCAAACGTTTATGGTTAGTATTCTTGAACTGTTTTAAGTTGATTATTCAGATTAGTATATAGTACAAAAGACTATGGACAGAGAGACCAAGACTTTAACTAGTTTAAATGTACTTTCCAGTCTTCTAGATTTTCTTTAAACAGTTAATTGCCCCTATTGATTCTAAATTGAACTTCAGTTCCACACAACTATGTTGATAACTCTTGTGAAATGTGTCATTCCATTTATAGGAAAGCTCAGATAGAATGGTTCCTTCTATGAGGTAGGGGGTTTGTGTCTAGCTGCAACATTTTGGAAGTTTAAATTGTTAATCTTTGTTTCTTTCAGGATAATGGAGAAAGAAGTATTTAGTGATGTGTATATTCTTAAAAAAATTGTAGATATATTTTCTTAGTTGCAAAACCTGGATGTGCTTAGGAGGCACAGATAAATTTTCTAATAAAAATTCATTTCTTTTTATGTATAGAAATATATCTTCTTTAAAGGTCATTATTTAAAAATCTACTTATTAAATTTGGCTGTGTCAGTAAATATGACGAGCATGTCATTTTTTGTTCCATCTTGAGAAGTTATATTTGTTTTGCATTGCAAATGTCACTATTTGTTGTTTTTGTAATTATGCTATATAACATATATACAATATATCTGTATTGATTCTAGAATTTGAGTTTGACAAAAAGCTGTTTTATTATCATTTATTACATTTGAATATTTTTCAATTGTGATTATTAGCATGTGCTCAGAATCCTTCTGAGTTAGATTTTTTGAATTAGTTTATATAGTATCTAGAGTAGTTCTTTTTTCCCCTCCTGGGCGGTATGGTTTGACAGTTCATGTTCTTTAAACATAATTTACTTTTCCATTGCTAGTTTCCATGCATTCTTAATATAGGCAATCCTCCACTATGTGAGGATTCATATAAGGCCTGTATTACATTAGTATCATTTCTCATATTTATATATATTTTGCATCTGTTGCTTGGCTGCAATACTTTAGATACATATAGATTTATAATCAGTCTTTAATAAAATATACTAATAAATTATTTTGAAGGCTGGACAGATAGTAGATCAATATAGAATATTATATACAGAAAACAATGTATAGAAAATATATACAGAAAAAAGGAAACTACACTAACACATACTGCTGTAATGGTGATATGAGCTTGTGACAGAAAATTCATTTATATCTTTACTATTGGTAATTTAAGAAGCTATGATGAATTAGATTGAAAACAGAATATGGAAATACTAATTATGCTTCTTGCTTTCTATTGCATTGCTATCAAATTTTAAAGCATAGGGCATAAAGCCCTTAATTTCAGCATAAATTCAGAGGTGGGATCTAGAAACATACGATGTAGCTATTTGCAGAACTGTGCCGGAAATCCACGGAAATATTTATGCACCTTTCTTCCAAGGTGGCTTCATCTTATGTATTGTGGTCTAGCTGCAGTATCTAAATTGAATCTCTGGTCTTTAGAATTCATTAGATTTTTGGTTTGGCTGCATTCCTTCAAAATTTATTTTCGATTATGATTTCATAATTGCTATTTAGTCATTTATGTTTTCTATTTTTGCTTAACACTATTGAACTAATCATAGTAAGAGAGGGCAAGAGATGATGTAGTAATTTAAACTTCAGTTTGTAAGTGCCAACTTTTGAGCTTTTTTCTAAAAGCTATTAGTTTCTCTTCAGATACAGAGTTGGTCAGATTATCCAAGGGCAATAGCTTTGTAGAAAGAAATGTTACCTCTAATTAGTGTTGGCTTGCTAAAATAAAATTAATTTGGTCAGGCTAATATATCAAAACAATAAATAATTGTAATGAAAAAGTACAAAAGGTTCTTGATTATTGGCAGCAAGATGCTAATAGGAATTCTCAGATGTTAATAATCCCTTTAGATCCTCTTGTTGCAGTTCAAATTAAAAGTGACTCTGCTTTCATTAAGCTATAACAGGTGAGATGTGGCATTAATCTGGGCCATACCTAATATTTTTATATCTAAAATAAAAATAGGTTACTGATATTTTAACCTTGTAATTTTTCAGCATTCCTTTGGAGTCCCACTTGTTGGCTCAGTATCTGTGTTGAGATGTGCTGTAGAATTATGTCAAAATATTCTGGAACTCTAACTAGAGAACTGGCATTATTTTTCTCATGAAAGGAGAAAAATTAATTGCAATAACTTGTGCACATTTCAAGGATTCAAGCAACTATATTCCCACTTTTTAAAACTGACGATAATAAGTGAGGAATAAAGTGAAATCTTCTATCGTGTCTGAAAAATATATTTGCAGTAAATTCCTTTTAAGAATTATTTGAAATTATCATATTAAAATAATAATTACTGCTGAAACAATTAAAGTAGATTACTTTGTCTTAAACAGTTGAGAATGCAGGGTTAGACAGTTTAATTACTATATTTCATGAATTCATGTCTAGTGCCATATAATAAGTACCTGTATTTCACAGTATTTGAAAGGACAGATTCAAATGTGTCATTTTAGGAATTCTGATGACTCTATCTCTAGATGATGTATCAATCTTGCTGTAGTAATCTTTAGCTTATCTTTGGACAAGTTTCTTCAAAATTGAGTTTTCCATATATATTGTAAAAAATTTCCAGAAAGGATCGTTGGATTCTCCCACACACTCCCTCCTGTTAAAATTCCCAATATGATTAATGTAACATAAGCGCTTATTCTCTCTCTTTTTAAGCCTCTAGTTGGATTTTATTAAAAAAAATAAAAATATTCTCAAAAAATATAAAAAGAAGCATTAGCTATCTTTTTATACTTACTAAGCAGAAGGCTCAGGAGATTTTGATATAGTCATTTCTATGTGCATTACCTCCTGTCTATTTCTATGGAAGGATTCTTAATACCTCCCTCCAAAATTTATTCCAGCTCCTTCATTAGAGAATATTAGAGTTATTGGAGATTTCTTATCTGGAAATATCAATAAAAGAATAGAATCTGGAAATACTTATTTGTTCCTCAAGAAACCATTGAATGAGCAGTGAAGATAACCTCTAACTTCTTCAGTGTTTCACAATGAATTAAATCCATTCCACCCTAAAAATCAAATTATAGTTACTATTGATTGGTTGATCCAAGACATAAACAGTGAGATCAAAATATGATGAAACAATGTGAAAGAATACAATGTCATTAAGATAGTTTATCAGTTCACAAACAATTCAATTGTAGTTCATATGATAACTAAAGGTACTTTACTGGAAATTAAAATGGAATGAATTTGCTTAGAAGTTCAATAGATTTCCATATGACTTACTTTCAAATAAGCCTCAGATTGTAACATTCTGCTTTTATTTAATGCAGTGCAGTTTAATGTACGTTGATTTTAACAAGGCTTTCAAATTAACTTATATACTATAGTGTCTTTTTATTTTTCAAGTGGAAGGTTAAAGAAGATAAATAATGTGTATATTTTGTCTGAAGCAGGCTTTCTTCTCAGTGACTATCTATGCATGTTCTTGCATTATATGGTAACAGCACTGTGTTTTCCTGTCATTTTTATAATCCTTTTCCTGGCTGAAGTGATACTCAAGCAACAATGGGTAGTAATCACATTGCCCCCTTCACCTTCAAAAGGAGAGAGGCGGAGATGATCGTGAAACTTTCCAGCAGGCTACAGTAAGCATAACTGTGTGTTAGCCCATAATATGTTAATAATAGCCAAAAAGAGATCATCGGCACAATTATAGTACCTTGCAGGAATTTTTCATATCATGAGTAATACAGCTGTAAAATTATGCAAATAGCTAAATTTATATACTCATTTTTATCTGTATATGAATGAACTTCTTATTGTTGTGTTCATATCTACAGTACTGTCACTGTCCCTTTTAACTGTCATTGGCATTAAAATGATTATTGTAAAAATAATAGTATTTTTCAAAATTACTTTGTATTGAGTTACAACAGCCTTCTTTTAAAATTAAACACAATTAAAGGCAAGACATTTAAAGAGCAAAAAACAGTATATGAAGCAGTGCTTAGATGTGATAAAAGCAAGGATGATTTGCAAAAATAAAAAGATTGAGAGGTACAGTGAATGATGTTGGTAAACTAGACTTACTTACATTTTCTTTTCATCACATTCCTTTAATTTATTTACCATATTATTCCTCTTCTGTAATCTGCATAATGTTGGTTACTTAAAATCAGTTGTGTGAGAGTTAGATATATAACTCGGTAATTTATTGTATTTATAAGATTACATTTCGATGGAATTCAGTTCATTTCTTTAATGCCAACAGGTGGTGCTCAAAAAATAGTTGAGCTAACATCAATGTAAAGAGGTTGCAGATTGTAAACCTTCACTTGCAGATCTTGCCTGCCCTTTTCAAAATCATTGTATATTTCATAATAATGCATCCTTAAGAGATCATGTTCATTATTAAAAGTGGATTGTTGCAAAGGACATAGAGGAGAAAAAGATGTGATTGTTTTAAAATTACCAAATATGGCAAGAGAATAAAAGGAGTTTTGGAGTTTTCAATTCATGCTTTGTTCATTTTAAAAGCATACATACAGAGGTCTGGATATGCATGTAATTTGATAAATAAATATTGAATAAACTTTGTATTTATTTGATAAAATTTTGCACTCTAAATGGTAATGAATGAGTTCAATGTGCTTCAAACAAACAGATTTCATTCTCCTGGAATACACTTTAACTATTAAAAAATATTTTTCAAATAGCAATAGCACTTAGCAATAGCACTTAGACTTATATACGGCTTCCCAGTGCTTTACAGCCCTCTCTAAGCAGTTTTACAGAATCAGCCTATTGCCCCCAACAATTTGGGTCCTCATTTTACCCATCTCGGAAGGATGGAAGGCTGAGTCAACCTTGAGCCTGGTGAGATTTGAACTGCCAAATTGCAGGCAGCAATTAACACTAATGTTAAGCATAATACCAAATTAAATCTATAAATAATATTTATGCTTTCAAAAAGATTCCTCTAAAACTTATGAACAAATATCTATCTTACAATAGGAGCTACAAATAATTACCCATAATTTTGTAAAATTATCAAGTTTAGAAAATGGATGAGTGAACGTGCAAGATGTATCTGCTAAATACATTTATAGATTATGAAAAGAAAGGACTTCATTGTGTGAAATTTTCCCTGAATCTGTTTTCCAATAATACATATGATTCTCAAGCAATCCAATAAGTATGTGAGCCTTCTAACACACACACACACACACCAAACACACAAATATGCCTGAAAAACCTCTTAAAATGTATCTCCTAAGTCCAGCAATAATAACATTTTGAGAAGTTTTTCAGACATATTCAGAAATGTCCTTAGGGTCAGTTATATTATACAACAGAGGTGAAGTACCTGTGGCCCCACAGATACTGCTAAACTACCTTCCAATGTACTTCACAATTACAACACTCCTTGAGGCTGCTGAGACTTGAGCATTACCAGGAAAAACTACAATTTCCTAATTCTACATATCTTGGATAATGTGGAACTAAAGAATGGATATAATTGTGCTAGTAGTTCTTTATACAGTCAGAAAAATAAAAATTTCTAGTGCCCCATTCTACCAAGAAAGCAGTTGATTCTATACATTAGATAAATAAAATCATTTCCTATTTCAGAGGTGACTTGAAGTTCCATAAAATATTCCAATTATAAACACTCTTCTCTTATAATACTTGTCAAAGGATAATTAATCTTAGTACATAAATAAGCCTGATAACATTTATTTCATTTTATGAATTGTTTCCCAAAATCCAGAAGATAGATGAAGCTCTCTCTTTGTGCCTAGATCAGTTCATTATTATTATGATGATGTGTTGTAGTTCTGGTATACATTTACTTTATGCATTAATCAGATGTAATGGAGCTCCATACAATAACCAGGCAGCAGTTTCATAGTCCTGAATCCATAATCATCTCTGGCCTACCATGCTTTGGTGGATTCTACAGAAAAGAAACTGCTCACGTGTAAACTTTTGCAGATGTTCATGCCCAGGAACCGAGAACTAGTAGTGGTATCTAAAGCATATGCCAAGATAGTGAAATGGCCTTAGTTATTGCTTAGGGATTTTTTGGGTATTTTTAATAATATTAATATGCTATGTGTATTCATATATTCAGTACCATATATCATATGATATATTGTTATATTAGAATGAGAAAGAATGGGAGGCAATTCTCTGTTTTCTCTTTCCTCAATTTCTACAAGCCTATAGCTGTGTTTTACCAGTCTCGTATATCTTTTTGACATTATTAAAAGGAGGAATTTAAAGTAGGCCTAGAAAAAAAAGAAGCAAAATTCAAGAATGCAGGAGCTTTCTCTCATGTTTAAGCAATTTGTTTTTACCTCTTATTTTGTCTCTCAGAAAGATCGTCTTTGACTGTTAAATGTTGATGGTCTCGTGACTATAATGTGATTTCTGTTACCTTTAGTAGAACTGTGACATTTCCTGTAAAACTAAATTATGACTAATATTTTAGTAAGTGCATTACTAAACATTACACTCATTTTAAGAATAAGTTTTAAAGTCTACACCAGTCTTTCTTTTGATAGAAGTTGGATTCCTTAATATGAAGATCGTTAATGAGTTGTTGCTGTTATTCTTATGGATTTAATTATGCATATGGTCCTCAGGTTATAATCAGTCATTTAGCAGCCATTCAAACTTGTGATGGCAATGAACAAGGGAGACTTATGAAGGGTCCTTAGAGTTCCAGCTGTTGTGTTCCCGCATTCGTGTGATCACAATTTCCAATGTTTCCTGCTGACTTCCCCAAAACAAAGTCTAAGTGTGATCACATGAGGTCCTTGCTTAATAACCCACGCTATCCTTGTTTAATAATAGGAAGCAGGACTTACTGTTAGTAAGTGATGACGTGTTTTATGACTGCAGTATTTAGGAGTAGCAATTGTGGTTCCAATTGCTGTTGTAAACCAGAGACTACCTGTATTGTCTATTCTAGAGTGTGTGTGTGTGTGTGTGTGTGTGTGTGTGTGTGTGTAGCTTTTCTAGCAGTTGGGGAAATATTTCAATATATTTACTTTTCCATATAATAGATTAAGGTATATACTTAAGTAATACCCTATTTCCTGAATGTGTCATTACATAGCCTGTACCTCTAGGCATAGGCAGCAGAACCTTGACATGACTAAAATAGCACTAGCATACCTGAGATAAAAGTAAACTTCAGTTGCATTTCTGGCATTCAATTGGGACAAAACTGGCCAGTGCCATTGTTTTTAGGAGAGAATGCTACTTCTAGTACACATATGACTAAGGCTGATTATCTAGTGTTCATTTATTAAAAAACATTGTACGAAGTCCTTGATTAGCCAAAGCCCTGGTCAGAGATAAATATCTCTGGGCTTAACTGGTGACCACTTCGACACATATAATGGAAGAAGAGTTAATGTTAAGGAAATGAATTAATGTGAAAAATAGATATGCAGTTTGCTTGTGAAATTAAGAGAAAGAAAGGAAAAAGATGTAATAGACTTAAATAAAGGTAATTTGATCTCGAAGTGAGATGAGTACATTAAGTATGTTGTAAAGTATGGGTTAGGATCATATTCGTTGTACTTTCAAATGAAAGTAAGACTACATAGGTTGGAGATGCCCCATGGTATATGTCAGTAATGTAAGGATCAAGGATGAGTACTGGGAAATTGCACAAGAATCCAGGTTTATTTATTTATTTATAAAATTTATATAGCCGCTTACTCATAGCGACTCAAATGAATATCATATGGAAAAAGACTATTCTATTAAGTAACATGAGTGGATGGATTGAAACGAGAGAGTACAGAAAAAGTGATTGGGCTACTTGGTTATCCAAAAATAAATGATTGATGAATATCTGCTTTTTAAAAAGTTCTGTTTCAGATGCATAGTTTAAGCATTAGTCTATCCGAGCATCCTTTTAGGAAATGAATCATTATGAATCTATAAGCTGGATTTATTTGATTGAGTAAAAGAAATACTGCAGGAAGAGAAGTTGTGAAAGTAGTAAGATTGATCCTGTTTATAAATTGGTGAGAGAAGGTGGTGAAGTGAAAAATCTTCAGACCCAGTAATCATTCAGTTGAAGAGGCAAAGCTTAATTTGGCATAGTGTTTGGTCTAGCATATGGTATGATTAAAGATTTCAATTCGAAAAGCTTATTTCTTGAAAACTTTTCATTTAAAGTAATAACACCTGCAGGCAAGAATTCTTTGTGGTGGAGTAGCCTTTGAAAATTGTCTGTATATGTAAGTTGGTAGGAATGAGACAGAGAAAACATGTGATAACTATATGGCATCAACTTCATTATTATTGGTGTGTATTTCCAAACTATTTCAAAATATTGGTTCCAATATTTAAAGCACAGAAGCAATTTGGAATTTCCTTTACCCATGTCAACCTGTTTGTGATTTAAGATCAGATATAGAACTTTCTGACTGTATTTAAACAAATTAAAATCTTTGAAAGTGATTATTTTGGTCAATCACCCTCTACCTAGGATTGATTGAAGTCTCATCACTGCCATTTTTTAAAGAAAGCCCTAAAGATTCATTTATTTACTTTCCCTGAATAGGGTTTTCCCTCTATTCTAGTGCCAGAGCTTGCACTAGCAAATACTAGTAACCAGCTGCTGCTGTTATTATTAATAGTATTTATTTATTGATTAAGCTTGTACACTGCCTGATTCCCTGTAACTGTAGAAGGTTTACAGGTTAAAACAAAAATCCACAATAAAACAATATAAGTAAAAAAACAAGGGACAAAAGATGACAAAAACCAGGCAGCACCAGAAGCAGACCTACTACCCTTGCCAGATCTTCAAGGCCTTTTGAAACACTAGGATAAGGAATACCTGGATCTCAGAGGGGTGGGAGGACCTTATTTCAGACTAGAGCACTTTGCAGTATTTTGCAAACGGAGTAGTAATACTGGTAGTGGCAATAGGAACTATGATTTCCTGTTTATAAGTTGCTTTTGGTGGAGTTTTGCCCTTAAAGGCAGCCAAGAAATATAAGGGTAGACCTTGATTAGTGACTGCCTTGGAAAGTGATAATTTGAAGTTACAGTGGTGATGAAAAAGGAATTTTGTGACCAATGCCTACATTTATGAACTTTGCAGCATTTCTGTCAGTCATGTTTGCCATTACAATCATTTATATGTTGTGCTGTCCTTGAGCTCTCCCCCCTCCCCCCCCACTTCGGAGAGATTGTCTGAACAAGCTATTTCTTTGTATAATGAAATTCATAGATTTTGAGGAAAGGGAAGAGCAGATGCTGCCTAGAAAACCATAAGACAAGAGAAGCAAGAACCTGCAATTCAAACCTGCAGTCAAAGAAACTTAGGAAGGATCCTCCCTAAAGGTCTAGAAGTTAAAAGGGGTGGGCAGGAATTGTGTACTTTCAGACTTGTAAGATTCTGTTAATGTAGCCATACAGTAAAGTAGATTTAGCTTATCTAGTGGTGTTTCGTGTCTGGTTATCCAGGAGGGCCGAAATCAATCTTGCCAATCTGAAAGTACAAACTTTCTTTGGATACTCAAGGTTGCTTGCCAAGTCCCTTAATTCTCACATGCAGCACCTGTAAGTTAACTGAATCCCTATTCATTAGTAAAACTTCTATCTTGTACAAGAAATGTATATTATCTCTACCCCTGGCTTGTTCACAAACTGATTAAAACAAACTTGCTCTAAAACACGCGTGTCTGATACACGGGCTGCATGCAGCCCTGGACAGTTATCAATGTGGTCCCACAAGATCATAAATTTTTAATCTATGCTCATCTGGGTGTTCATTGCTGGTGGAGAGGTACTTAGGTCTTTTTGACCTCAGCACCTCTCCATCAGTAATCAGCAGCCAGATGAGCATAGATTTACTCCAAGATTAACATCAGACCAACAATCAAGAAGTAAGCAATATCCAATCAAGAAATTGCCAAACAAGCCAACAGTAAACAGCCCAGCCAAAGAACCTCTTAATAGCACTATAGCACTTAGACTTATATACCGCTTTACAGTGCTTTACAGCACTCTCTAAGCGGTTCACAGAGTCAGCATATTGCCCCCAACAATCTGGGTCCTCATTTTACCCACCTCAGAAGGATGGAAGGCTGAGTCAACCTTGAGCCGGTGAGATTTGAACTGCCGAACTGCAGCTAGCAGTCAGCTGAAGTAGCCTGCAGTGCTGCACTCTAACCACTGCGCCACCTCGGCTCTTAAGACCATCCCCATCAACACTAGAGTATAAACTGAGAGCAAACCCCATTCCTTACTAGCACTGATGATGTCACTTAGTTTGGGTAATGAAAAGTCTGCAAAAAAATAACCAAACTCAGAGAGTACCAAAGACCCCTCATACATGCTAAATGATGCGATACATGAAATACTAATGCAGAATTCCAGTTCCTCATCCAATTTTGGATGTTCTCTTGTAGACAGTGAGGTTGCAGAGAAATACTAACAGAGTTACTATGGATATAAAACAGTTCTTGGTGAAAACACAAACATTTTCCATAGTTAAGCATTTCTATTTAGATACACAAAACTGTTTATCCATCAAATGGAAAAAAAGACTGGAACAGTAACAGTAACTTTAACATATTTCATTTTATGAAATAACTGAAAATATGTCAGTTATACAGGAAGAACATTTATTTCCATTATTGCTTCAAAATAGTTTTTTACGTGGGTGTTAGTTTATCCTCAATCATAAGTAGGTAATTGATAGACAAAATGTGTTTAATTTCAAATGGTCCAAGTCCAAGCACACAAGAGCATCTTGTTTACTGAGATTTATTCTCAAGTGTCCTTAGTTTTGGATAGATCAGTGAAGATGAGGATTGGGATTGCCTCTTCTGTTTGTCTTTTGTTCTGTTGGTCTGATAAAATGTAGTTTTGTAAATAATTTCTGTAAATAACAATTTTTAAGTGCTTATCAAAAATTAAAATGTACTGGTATTAACGCTTTTTAATACAGTTTCAAAAATCTATATTGACATTTTAAAATATATTGGACTATATACTTTGAATCCTGCTTTAACCTATATCTTTCGTTTCTTCTTAATGGTCATGCCTTTGAGTTAATTTCAAATGTTTGTAATATGGATTTTTTTTATTTTTAATAAATTGTTATGAACTACAATCTGAATAAATTAGATTATGATGATGTTAATGTTAGGTTGGATAGAAAAGAAGTAACTTTGCTTATGTTGAACAGAGCCAAATTATTTTTTTAAACAACAAAGATAATGAGTATTTGATTTTAAGTTAAAAACTTAATTTCCACTAACATTTTTTTTATCGTGTTTATTCATTGCAAGTCTGTATTAAACTAAGAATGAACTAGGTAAGTAGCGAGGACAGTGAGTATTTGCAAGGTGAAGGTAGGAAAACTATAACTGTGAGTCCTAGAAAAATTGTGACATCTCAGGTGCTATATCATGAGCTATATTCTTATTACCTGCCTAAGATGTACAAGACATTATATAAAGGGCCAATAGACTATGGGAGAAGGGAAGTCTGGGTGTGATAGTTAGTTAGTTATATAGTTATATAATTAGTTAGCTAGCTAGCTAGCTAGTTAGTTAGTTAGTTACCGTATTTTTCGGACTATAAGACGCACCAGAGTATAAGACGCACCAAGATTTTGAAGAGGTAAACAAGAAAAAAAAAGTTTTTGCCCTTTGCAGAGTGCTCCTGGGGGCTGGGGAGGGCAAAAACGCCCCCGTTTTTGCAAAAAAAGGGCCCATTTTTCGCCTCCCAACCCCCCCCACATCGCATTTTTGCCCTCCCCAGCCTCCAGAGCCTCCCAAAGCCTCTGTGTGCCCCGTTTTCGTGAAAAATGGGCCCGTTTTTCATCTCCCAAACCTCCCACGCATCACGTTTTTGCCCTCCCCAGCGAGCACTCTGCAGGCCTCCCAAACCCTCTGCGCGCCCCATTTTTGCAAAAAACTGGTCCATTTGTCGCCTCCCAAACCCCCGTGTCGTGTTTTTGCCCTCCCCAGCCCCCAGGAGCACTCTGCAGGCCTCCCAAACCCTCTGTGCGCCCCGTTTTTGCAAAAAATGGGCCTGTTTTTGGCGAAAATGGCATGCATGGGGCGGGGTTTCGGGAGGCCAAAAATGGCTGTATTCGGTGTATAAGACGCACCAACATTTCCACCCTCTTTTGGGGGGGGAGTGCATCTTATACTCCAAAAAATACGGTAGTTAGTTATTGTTAGTTATTGTTAGTTAAATTCTTTTTCTGAATCATCAGTGCCCTGGAACAGATGGCTGTATGTTCTACTATACATACAGCTGTCTGTATGTATGGGGGAGCTATGGCTCTTTTACGATCTGTGAACTTCAACTCCCAGAATTCCTGAGCCTGCCAGTTCACAGATCGTAAAACGGCTATAGTTCCCCACTCCTGTTCTACAAGTTCAGCAATATGGGTTGCAGAGGGCAATTACTATGGAATCCAAGTGTTTTCCTCTAGGAATTGAGATATCTAGTTCTGTTTTCCTCAGTAGTGTCTTAACTCTTTCCCCCACCTCAAATTCCTCCTGAAATGCAAGCACTTTCATTTTACTGATAATCTGCAGTATGCCAGCATCAGTATGATGGTCTTTTAATTGGGCTGATTGTTTTTAGGAGTGTCATGGCAAAACTTGAAATTTGTGTTCCTTAAACTTCAATTCCACTCAACTTTTTATTTCAGTTTTTTTTAATTTATTCACTTAATTATGTTAGAAAGCCTAGCTGCGTTGAACATCTAGGTACATATTAATTATAGAAAATTGTATGTTTTCTGTGTCCCACAGGTTAGTAATCTCTTCCACTCCTCGGTTCTTTTCTGTATCATTTGAAACTCTTTGGGATGATTTTTGAAGACGAGCCGTACAGTTTCCTGTCATTTTGTGGTGGAAACATGAAAAATATAATTAACCCTAAAATATTGTATCACAATTACAGCAAAAAAAATAACTTTTCTAAAAAAAAAAATCCAACCACATATGGCCTTCCTCATTCTGTGCCTCTCAGTCCTCCATTAGTGCTACATTCTGTGTAGTTTGTGTCTTCTAAAATATTGAAATGGGAGAGAAGGATCAGAAGCCTCAGGAAATTGGTATTCATATGTAATGATGTTATTGTATAATGTTTGTTTTTCCGTTCTATCTATCTATACATCTTTCAGTCAATTTATAGTTGGAAACCTCAATAAAACTATCTATCTATCTATCTATCTATCTATCTATCTATCTATCTATCTAGATAGATAGATAGATAGATAGATAGATAGATAGATAGATAGATAGATAGATAGATAGATAGATAGAGATAGATAAGCAGTTTTTCTATCTATCTATCTCTCTATCTATCTATCTATCTATCTATCTATCTATCTATCTATCTAGATAGATAGATAGATAGATAGATAGATAGATAGATAGATAGATAGATAGATAGATAGATAGATAGATAGATAGATAGATAGATACAGATAATCAGTCATACTATGATTTGCGCTATTCAAACACAACCACACATACTAGTTTACCATAAAAGACGATATGCAACAGTATGTAGGGACTTATTCATACAATTCCAAATCTTAGCATCATTCCTGAAAAGAGCCATATCTAAGAAATAAAAAGTAAGGTTTCTTTGCTAAGACAATCATATTTAACGGTGTTGGGAGAGCTTTGAAATGTAACTCTGAAATATTACCACAGTGGGAGTTAAAGAGGTTAGTGTTAGCAGTTCATATCTCTTTTATATCTATCAGATATAAAAAATATTTTTATTTGGCACTCTTGCCACAAAAATATTTTTATACACTTCCTTCCTTTAGGGATAAAAATGAGCAGCAATCATTTTGTGGCTTTTAATTTACTTCACAAATATAACTAAAATAGTTGCTTTATAATGAATTTTGGAAGTTAAATGAACAGATAAAGCCCTTCTAATTTGGGGTTTTGTGTTAAGGTCAACCAATTCTTATAAAAATGCAATGACTTACAGATGTAAATTTTGAATATTATTAATAGAGATAATAAAGAATATCGTTATTGCCATATAATTATTCTAAAGGGACAAACTATAAAATGTTTCCTAGCATAGTAGTAACATGTTTTAGCCAGGAATTTATAAATATCCTCAAAGAAAATTGACATAATGTAAGAAAATAACATTTTTGTTTTCTTTGTAGTAGTTACAATTAAGTTAGTATCTTGCACTTTGCCCCCATCCAACTCCTTCTTGGAGTTTATCTTCTTGCATTAGCTATGTGTACATTCCTCTATATAAATGCTTTTGATTGGTGCTGCTGAAAAAAGTTTTAAACTGTTTAAAATGTGGAAAAATTCCTTCCCAAATTTTTTAACAGAGAAAGACTGAGAACACACAGCATTGAATCATCAGGAAAATTGAAGATTTCCCCTGAACAGCATTGGGATTTTACTGCAGAGGACTTGAAAGACCTTGGAGAAATTGGACGAGGCGCTTATGGTTCTGTCAACAAAATGGTCCACAAACCAAGTGGGCAAATTATGGCTGTTAAAGTAGGTGATGCCCATAATTATTTGTACTTCCAACAGTAGGGCCAAACATGACGGAGAATTTAACGTTCATCCATCTAGCACTCAACAAATATCTGTTGTTTATATAGCACTTTATAAATGCTATATTAGCAGAGAGAACTGTATTATTACTAGTTTAATCTGATGTGATATATAAAGTTTGAAGAAAATAAGTCCATTCTTTCTTTAAAAATATGTCTGCATATGCATAACATGGGATTAAAAAATGTTGAAAAGTTGTAGTGATACAGGTACAATATTTTTTCATGGAAAGATCATTAGTTTAAACCAGTGGTTCTCAACCTTTTCTTCACCATGGACCCCCTTTAAATAACTTTTGTGGTCGCAGACCATGGCCACGGACCACCAAGACTTAACTCAAGATATAATCATAACATTTCTTCAAGCCTTCGCAGACCCCCTGTGAAGACATCGCGCAACACCCCGGGGTCTGTGGACCATGGGTTTGGAACCACTGATTTAAACAAATGTGCTTATGGAATTTTACATTCTCCAGTTTTTCTGCAGCAGCACTGTAGATGTCTTTTAAGTTACATCAATAAATATAATGAAGGAATCAGCTCTCCTCATTCCTATTCCACTCACTTAGGAATATGAATGAAATCAAAATATTTTGATCTGAACTCTGAACATAATATGGTCACTACACTTTAACTATCTTTTGGATAGTTATCCAAAAGAACTTGATATGGTTTGAGGGTTTGTTGAGTATTGCTTTCTCCCTTGTTGCCTAATTTTTCATTCTGTATCAATAAAAGCCTGGGTGGGACTGGAAAATGTATGGGAAACTTTAAAAAAAATGTTTTAAAATTCCAATAGCTAACTGTAGAAGCAGCAGTTAAACATGCATTTTGCAGCTTGTTTTCACAGCTACAGCACTGAGATCAGCAAAAAGCAGTAGAAGTGTATTTATTATACATGAATTGACCCTACGAATATAATAACAGCAAAAATACATTAATTTGATTATTAGTTTGAAACTTCTTCCTAATGCATGGACAATGCATGTTTTACATGCCAACTGCCGAAAAGCTAAACTAGTAATGTTTTACATTTGATCATTTGAAAGTTTAATTACATAGATACATCATCTGTATAAATATCTGTATATTATACATTTTCACAGTGCAAACCAGTGGTGAAATCTATTTACCTTCCCTACTGGTTCGGAAGCGCGTGTGCGCGCTTTTTCACCCTCACTCTGCTCGTGCATGCGCTTTTTCACCCTCTGCGCATGCACAGAACGCTTTGCGCATGTGCAGAGGGTTAAAAACAAGAAAATGGCGATGTCCGGGCGAGTGGGCGGAGCCTTACGCTGCCGCCGCTACCAGTTCTCCGAACCACAGGCGGCAACCGCTACCGGTTTATACCGGGCCGAACCAGTAGCATTTCACCCCGGTGCAAACTATACTTTTACATTGAAAAGTACAATATAAACGCAGAGGCGATAGTTCTATTAGTCATAAACCCTTAGATTTTTCCATAGCAGAGAATTTAAAAACAGCAATAAACTTACTTATCAGTAGGCAGTCATTTTGCTATGTTTTGCTGATCAGGCTTCAAGAGGTTGAAAGAGCATGGAATGACATTATCCTCTTTTGCCCTAAATTTGTGTAATTTATTCTTAATAGGGGGATGCAGTTTTATTAAATCATGTTTTATGCTAGAAAAATAATTAGAAGAAGCTTAGCTGAGGCTGTGGCTTATTCACTTTTGAAAATAAGAGCTGAATTGCTAAAGAGTATAAAACGTTACAGCCATTTTTACTGTTGCTCTTTGGTTCACTGTAAAGACTTTGATAGTCACCTAATACAGGTAGTCCTCGCCTTACAATAGTTCATTTAACGACCATTCAAAATTACAACAGCATTGAAAAAAGTGATTTATGACCGTTTTTTACACTTATGACTATTGCAGCATTCCTATAGTCATGTGATCAAAATTCAGATGCTTGGCAACTGGTTCATACTTACGACCGTTGCTGTGTCCCAAGGTCATGTGGTCACCTTTTGCAACCTTCTGAGAAGCAAAGTTAATGGGGAAGCCATGTTCACTTAACAGCTAGTTTACTAACTTATCAGCTGCAGTGATTCACTCAACAACTGTGGCAAGAAAGGTCGTAAAAATGGGGCAAAACTCACTTGAAAAATGTCTCACTTGACAACAGAAATGTTGGGCTCAATTGCGGTCGTAAGTCGAGAAGTACCTGTATGAAGGGTATTTGAAGCTCTATCTCATCCTAGTGGGATTGACCCACCTCACTTGTTTCAGCAGAAAGGGCTTGTTATGGACCTTGTCTGCCAAGGAATATTGGTTGGTGGGGGTCTAAGAAAAGAGGCTTTTCCCTGTGGTCCCTGCCCTTTGGAACATTCTACCCTTGAGTGAGATCCGCCCCCATCCCCTTAGTTTTCCAGAAGAGCCTTAAAACTTGGTTCTGCTAGCTGGCCTGGGGCCCGAGTGGGGATGCTCTATGTTGGAGGTAGTTGACGGGGTAAGAGAGAAGACCCCATCCTGTGCTGTTCATCCCCTTAATTTTTAGTCTCGATATTTAATTCTTACAAATTTTAACTGTTTTTATATTGATCTTTTATCACTTTGTAAGTTGTCCAAAGTCACTTCAACAGTGAGATAGATGGCATATAAATTTAATAAATAAAAAAGAATATAAAAAATAAAGTTTGTTGTTTAAAAGTGT
>QLTV01002664.1:1529621-1541363 GCA_003457575.1 Thermophis baileyi
GGTTTTTTTTGTTTTTTACAACTTGAAATAGCTCTGCTAACTTTATAGCCACTGCAGCTCCCTTTCTCCACAGTTACGTTTTATGAAATGGCGCACATCATGTTATAGAGCAGTGATGGCGAACCTTTTTTTGCTCGGGTGCCAAAAGGGTGCGTGCACGCGTGATAGCATGCGCACGTGTGTCCACACCCATAATGCAATGCCCTCCCCGCGCATGCGTGCACAACCTCCCCCCCCCCCCGCTGGCCTCCCCGCACATGCGTGCAGGTCTCACTGAAGCCTCCAGACTTCCGATAGGTCCGTTGGGCCGTTTTTCACCCTCCCCAGGCTTTAGGAAAGCCTCCAGAGCCTGTGGATGGCAAAAAATGGGCCCAACGGACCTATCGGAAGTTCGGAACTTCCGGTAGGCCCGTTGTGCTGTTTTTTGCCATCCACAGGTTCCGGAGTCTTTCCTGAAGCCTGGGGAAGGTGAAAACTGCCTCCCCCCATCCTCCAGAAGGTCGAAAATCAGCTGGCCAGAGCGCATATGCGCATGGAGCTGACATAGGGCAACTCGCGTGCCCTCAGATATGGTTCCATAGGTTCGCCATCACGGCTATAGAGTGATCAGAAGATGTTTAATAGGCAAAATTTATCTAACGTACCTATGAAAATATTTTCTCTATGTTCAAAAATTTGCAACATTTATTGTATGATCTCTCTCTCACTTATTGGTCCTTGGAATTTTTCTTTGCCTGAATGGAATTAATTGTCTGCACAGCCATTATGAGCAGGAACAACATTCAGAATAAATGCATAGGTTGCATTAATAGTAGTCAAATTGTTTCAAATTCAAAACTGTAAGCTTACAATTTATTTATTTGTTCTATTTATATACTGCTGAATATCTATTGACTTACCGCATCTGGGGTGGGGGGGAATCACCAAAAACATACATTAAAACATCAAGGATCAATATTAAATTAAAATCATGAATAACTACTCAGAACTACAACTAGTCAAGATAGATTTTAATAAGAGTGATAATGAAAAATAAACAGATCAGAATCAAATATGTATCAATTAAATCTTTGTAAGTAATTCAAAGTAAATTAATGGTGATGGCAACAAACTATTGAACTGAATGTTATTCTAAAAAGTTCCACCTTCAGTAGTTTCTGCAGTTTGAGAAGAACAGTGCATGCTTTAATTGTAAGGGAAGGATTTTCACAAGGTTGCAGCTGAGAAATAGCACCTCCTGGCTTCCTTATTTTCCTTATTTCAAGAAATATGACTAAAAGCTTATTGGGAAGGATATATTGGAGGAGCCCACTGGAAGATGGGCACTGGACATAGAAGTGTGTGTGTTGCAGGGAAACACTGCTACAGATAAGCCATAAAGAACTGGTTTAATTTTTTTCTGTTCAATTTAAGTCTTTGCCAAACTAGTACTTTCTCCCATTCTAAAATATTTCAGATTGATAACATCCATTTATATTTTAAAAATCTGTCGACTACGACTTGAGTTTAATTATTTGTCCTTATCGTTCTTTTAGAGAATTCGGTCAACAGTGGATGAAAAGGAACAGAAACAGCTTTTAATGGATCTGGATGTAGTAATGCGAAGTAGTGACTGCCCGTATATTGTTCAGTTTTATGGAGCACTCTTCAGAGAGGTTGGCACTCAGAATTTGCTTAATTTGCATCCAAATGTTTAGGTATTTTCAGAAGGTTTAATGGGTAATGGCATGCACTAATTGAAGGGCAAGATAGAAAGTTCTGGATAACATCGCATGAAGTGGGGTATCTGCAATAGAAATATCAGGACTAGTTCTAACAGTTGAATGTAAGAAATCTTCAGCATATGATTTTGTTTTGGTGTTTGACAAAAAAGGTCATTATGAGTTTATGCTCTATATTTTCAAACTTTATTTTCTTAATTACATTTTAATCAAATCATCCTTCCAAATGTGACATACTTTCACACTCATAATCATCCTACAGGGTAGGTTAGACAAAGAGATTTTAACTGGTTCAGTGTTATTTATGAGGTTCCTGGATCAGTGGTGACTTGAAACCCAACCTGGTCCTGATTTGCTACGTTATTCTAGCTAGTCCATCAAAGAATGCTTGAGTTCTTCCTCTTCATTTTGTGGAGGACATATTTTGGGCAGAGCATTGAACTGTTATTGAACATAGTTATTGAGCCTTGTGATCACTCCATGTACCTAAAAGGATATATGTCCAATGTTCACCTTCTAATAGCACCTTAGAGAAATAGTTTGATAAGATGTGCAACCTCGCCTTTCTACAGAAGCTTGCTTATTGATAATGACCTTCTTCTGTGGAGCAGATCCGAAGCCCAAGGAACATAATGTTATTATTGGTATTCTATCACATATAATTTTAGGACATAAAGTCATACAGTATAATGTTCTTTTCATTCGATCAACAGGACACATTAAGTAGAAAATCTTTTCATGAAATAAATTAAAATTTAACCCACTCGTGAAACAAATATAATTGTCTTCATATAATGAAATTGCTTGTTTTTTTCTAACTAAAGGACAGTGTCATTTAAATATACAGTGCACCCATTAACCCATCAGGTAGTCAATATATAATTTTTTTAAAAATAGTACTTTTTCCTTTAATATAAGAAGTAGATGAATTTTGAATTTGTTCAGGAAGTACATTTGAAGAATGTTATTTTTGCTTGCTTAGCATTAAGGATAATAGAATGTGCAGTAATGTATGTGAGAAGATTTTCATTGCTTATTTTAGTTAACACAGAACATTCCAAAACATTCGTTTCATTTTAATAATAATAAAAATAACCCTTTTTCTTTGTTTGTTTAGGGTGACTGTTGGATCTGTATGGAGCTCATGTCTACCTCGTTCGATAAATTTTACAAATATGTATATAGTGTATTAGATGACGTTATTCCGGAAGAAATTCTAGGCAAAATCACTTTAGCTGTAAGTTTTCTTTGAAAGCTCCTCTTTTTTGTGTGCGTGCTTCTGATTTACTTTGCTTTGCTTTCCCAAACCAGATTCTAGACAGCAATGAGATTGATTTATTGATTTATTGATTAATTAAGACATTACTGAAGAAACTCTTATATTTTGCTGACTTTTTAAAAAATGGCTTATTCTGTTGGCTAAGAAAAAAAATGTTTGTAATTCACTGGATGAAGTGTGAATATGGTATGTATGTGTGCACTACGAAATGTGAATATGGTATGTATGTGTGTAGGGTATGGTATGTATGTGTGGACTTTCTATCCTGCTTCAACCCAGTCAGCTGTTTGGTTGATTGCAGAGGACAGAATAGTAATGCAGAGAATCTTGTAGAAAGGATAAAACCCAGTTTCAACCATAGCAATTCTGAGCCCACTACTTAACACTCTCTTGATTGACACAGAAAAGGATCCAAACAGTTGGGCAGGTTGAATGATGTTCATTGGGATGGTGAAAAAGATGCATAGAATGAAATTCTACAAACCATCACAACCATGTTACTACTGCTTCTTAAACCATGTTATTTAAGTAGGAAGGGGAGTCATTCCATACATTATAGTTTCCCATCACAACTGTTTAAATTTCCCTTGACCAGCTAAATGAACTTGAGAAAAGTAAGCTATACTGAGATTTTAACTGTGTCTACCCTGGAAAAACAAATATGTATAGGGTTTTGCGTAACAATGGAAATTCCATTCCTAATTAGGATCATAACCCACGAACTACCCGTGCTCATCTTTCTTCTTCCTTTACTGGTACTATTGAACACTTTCCAATTATCTTTTTTTTTTTTTATCAACTATGTTGTAAAATTTTATTGTTAAGATTTTGAAAATTTATTGTTAAGATTTTGAAGGGATACTTTTGGATTTCTGCTTTATAATTTTCCTGAAATATATTCTAGAAAGCATTTGTTGATTTGGAATTGTGATATTAATGGGACTTCAGTAGAACTCCATAAAACTTTCTTCTTCTCTCCTAGACTGTGAAAGCATTAAACCACTTAAAAGAAAACTTGAAAATCATTCACAGAGGTAGGCCTTTCTGGGTATGTCTTTATTATACAAATAACTTATCTAACTTTTCAAACTGGATCTTTGGAAATATATCTAAAACATGGAACCATTCAGAGACTCTGCATGTGTCTATATGTAATTTAAGACATTTAATGATGTCACAATTTATCTATATAATTTTAAAAGCCCTTCGATTTTAATTTTTTAATCTACTATCATTTCTAATTTGTTTTACTCTTTAATTTACTATTCTGTCTATTGTATTGGCGTGGACCATTACTTAACACATCATTTGCAGGAATATACCTTCAGTTTTATTTCCCCCCCCCCCCAATGATGTTTCCACTAGTAAAGATGGCCGTATTTGCTCATTCCTGCCTCCATGATCAGCAATTACAAAAAAATAAAAAATTCTCTGGAGAACTAAAGAGTAAGGCATTTGGAACAGTGAGGACTCATTTTTGGAGGGAACTTTCAGGAAATGGAGAAAACCGCTCACCGCTTTCTTTCCCACAAATGCAGGGAAGAAAGTTCTAGGTCCCAAACAGTGACTTATAATTGATTTTTTTTTTTTTGCTTTAAATTACTATGAATTATTTGAATTTCTAACATTGTAATTTTCCACATCAAGTCTCAGGTTATACTAATAATTATTAGTAACTAAATTCCATGTACAATAAAATTGAAAGTCTTTATATTGAAAGCCCAAAATGACCAACTAAAATAATAGAAGTTCCTTCTTTCACCCTTGAGAAATCTGGATGACTCACCGTCCCCAGAAAGGTTGAAATACTGCTTAAAGTAAAGACTAAGGACCTTGCAACTTTCCAGTCCAGATTAAAACTCCCAGCATTCTCTATTGCTTACTGTGCTAGCTTGATCTGCAAAAAGTTCTAATCCAACTCCCGTGGTTAAAGAAATAAAAGCAATAGCACTTAGACTTATATACCGCTTCTTAGTGCTTTTACGGCCATCTCTAAGAGGTTCACAGAGTCAGCATATTGCCCCCAACAATCTAAGTCCTCATTTTACTGACCCTGGAAGGATGGAAGGCTGAGTCAACCTTGAGCCGCTCAAAATCAAACTCCTGGAGTGAGCAGTGAGTTAGCCTGCAGTACTGCATTCTAACCCCTGCGCCACCACGGCAGGCATTGTGAATTTAATCCCCTTTTCTTTGCTTTTACACTGTCATATCACCAGACCCCATATGTTCAGAACAAGTTTTAGTTGATGAAAAAAAATGCAAACACTTTACCCATCACTTAGTGGAATTAATGTTGACCTTCAGAGTCACAATGTGCCTTCATACATGGGTTAAAAATAACGCCTAGTAATTCGTGATGTACAATACATCAGATTAGATTTTGCTTTTATGCTGCATAATGTTCATTAAAAGCGATAATCTCAGTTTGTGTGTATATGTGTGTGTGAGCCCAAATGAGAAGAAACTGTATCACAGTATCCCCATAGCTGATCAATTACTTATGGAATGAGCCAGTGAGATCTCACAGAACAACTAGACACAAGAACAGGTTTTTCCCGAACGCCATCACTCTGCTAAACAAATAATTCCCTCAACACTGTCAAACTATTCACTATTCTGCATTACTATTACTATTAATCTTCTCATCGTTCCTAGCCCCCATCTCCTCCCACTTATGACTGCATGACTGTAACTTTGTTGCTTGTATCCTTACGATTTATATTGATTGTTTCCCACTATGATTTGATTGCTTATTTGTACCCTATGACTATCATAGCTTACCTTATGTACCTTATGATTCTATTCTATTCTATTCTATTCTATTCTATTCATCTCTATGTGTAGATCAAAGAAACATGGATGTTTGGGTGAACATTTTCTTAATAATCTGCCTCCTGGATACATTCCTTATATTGTATTTGTTAAATATAAAAAAGATTTAAGAAATTAGGTATTAGTAAATTCTCCTTATCACTCTTAGTTTTTGCAGATTGCCACTAGCCACGAACAATGAATAATGTGTTTTTGTCCACGTTTTATCAGAGTTGATGAATTGGGTGCACCAAATAGTTTGATTGTAAACATTCCACGTTTGGAATGTTTCACTCAGAGCTCAGAACACTTTTGGGAAATACCTGTTGCAAATTCCAAATGTTTGGCACACCACTATTGATTAAGTATGGTGGGGGAGAGGATAGGGAACATCAGGTTTCTCCAGCAAAGATGCAGACAAGTTCTTGATCTTGTTTCTTGTTGTTTGGGAGCTTTCAGTAGATTGAAATAAAAGTATCTTAACTGGAATTTGCCCTCATAAGTATGTCTTTGCTCTTATTTCTTTCAGATATAAAACCTTCCAATATTCTTCTGGATAGAAATGGAAATATTAAACTCTGTGATTTTGGCATTAGTGGACAACTTGTAGACTCCATTGCCAAAACCAGAGATGCTGGATGCCGGCCATATATGGCAGTAAGTGGGATTGGAAAATTTAATTGCTGAGATGGGAATAAGAATGAACACTCCCCCCCCCTACAACCCTGATATGTAGAGTAATATTAAATATCCAGGATCAATCCCCTGGGTCAGTTTTAATTGCCTAAATTTCTGGATAGATAACTTGGATCTGTTGGCACATTTGACAGGGAAAGGAATATGCAAGGCAAGTCACCGAGCTAGAAATGTAAAAAAATACAGCCTAGACACCACATGCAGCCCAGCATCTTCTGTTCTTTAACCATATGAGTGGAGGGAATCAAATATTAGGGATTTTTTTTGGTACATTTTGGGGAGATGAGGAGCAAAATAGGTGTCCTTAGCTTTGCTTGAAGTAGAGGATTTTCAAAATGGTCTCTAGTTCTAAAATCAGACAACTGTAAAAACAGAACCTAGACCTAGAAACAGAAGGAGAACCAGAACAGAGCCAGTAGAAAAATTCTTAAAATTATAACAATAATAAAATACAACACTTGTCCTCAACAAGCTTTTTCTGTCCTGTAGTTTATAATAAGATGGGAAATGGTTCTAGGTCTGGGGAGGGGAAAGTGATGTGAAACACCCAAAACGTTGATAGATTAATAAATTTAAATGGTTGGATAATATCAAGTATTAAGCTATACATGACAGGGATTGCCAAATTAGGTGATGAAAAGGTGATATTGCAGTTTATAGATAATCTCCAGTCAAAGGTTCCAATATTCCATTTCTATTGTAGCCAAAGAGAGAAAAAGAAAGTAAATTAAAGAATTGGTAGCTTGAATGGCAGTCCAGCACATTTTATTTCACCCTTGCTTTACCTTGGAGCCTACAGTCAGAATATCATTAAGGGAATAGAAGAACAATAAATTTTAATAGTGATATCTCCATGTAATTATGGAAATTTTAATTCTGGCACTTTAATATACACAAGAATATTTCTTATTCATAGCATTCTTTAAATGAGGTTGTACTGATCCTAGAGAAAGGTTTGAAACTAATTCCTTTGGAGGGAATAAGGAAGAGTAGGAATCATTATAGGAGGTTTCTTGCAGTTGACTCAGTAGTTTTGCAGAGGCAGTGGGAATATTACACACATACGAATTGTAAATTGTGTAGCAATTTGATTGCTAGGGGAGAAGCACTGTTTAATTTTGAAAAGACCCCCTTAGCGAATTATGATTCTAGAGATTTGATCTAGGCAGCAAAAAGAATTCCATATTTATTTCTAAGTATTCTATATTTATTTCTAAGTATGCTGCATCTGGCCAGAGCACATCATTGATATCTTACAAATGTGAATGGCTGAAAGCATACTACTGTTTGTGCAGTCCAGGGACTTTTTCAGTCTCATTGTAGAACATTACATCCCTGGATGCTCATGCTAAGTAGCTTCGGATGCACAGCAAATCATGCACATATTTTAATAATCTTTAATAATCTGGATTCTCTAATAGTAGACAGACCAAGGAACATTTGCAGGAGGAATAAATGTCTAACTTAGTCGGAGTTGGAGGGTTCCTAGAAAAAGCTTTCTACAATGAAAAGAAGAAGGTGGAAAATGATGATTTCCATGAAGTACCGTGTTGGAGACATTTCATCATCATTGGAATCTTTGCTTTTCCTTAAGAGAAAAAGGGTCATTGAAATAGGTTTGAAAATTAGGATTCAGGTTTACTGTGGAAAAAAAGAGGGAGGCCTTGAATGTTAAACTGTAGTATAATAGTAATCGTTAAAAATGTGCCTAACTTTGCTTTGGACAAAAAGCAGCTTCATACTCCGTTTTGAGAGCATGCTCCTGATCAGAATTAAAAGCACATTGGTTTCTTACCATGATCTCCCCTTCAGGTTGCCTTGTAAATTATACAAGCAACTTAGAGACTCAATTTAAGCACCGTTTTAAGAAATGCTTGACATGTACTTAGGCCTGAAGTATGCTTAGATGTATCAGATTGTTTGATGTATAAACAATTGATCAAATTATGCTTAACTGGCACAATTCATTCAGAGCCCAGAAATTGCTAACCAGATTGTAGTGTTCTGTTTGGTTTTTGCTCTTTATGAAAGTGATGCTTGATAAGGGAAATGTTGGTGTTACATGAAGTCTTACCTCCATCTCACTGTGTAATCTTTATACCATTTCTTGATATATTTAATCTTTCTCTTGTATACCTATTTTTTTTTAATCTTATTTCAGCCAGAGAGGATAGACCCTAGTGCATCCAGGCAAGGATATGATGTCCGTTCTGATGTCTGGAGCTTAGGGATTACATTGGTAAGAAATAGTGAGTGTTGCTGAAGAGAAGTTCTTAAATCTGCTTATGAAGTGATAAAAGGATTTGGGAAATGTAAAAGTTAGAGAGGTGTTGCTTTTATAAACATAAAATATCTGCCCATCTGAATTTCTAAGAAGAATTTCTAAGAAGTACGTAGTTTGGGCTTCTTTGTTCACTTTTTTCAGTTTTATTGTACCATGTGGTGCTTCCCCCTAGTGGATCTATAAAACCATTGCTTGTGTAAAGAATACTTTGCTTCAAGTAGAAAGTCATGCTGCTTCCCCTCCCCCCCCCCATAAATGGAGTGGGGCTACCTGTCTAATGAGAAAGTTTTGAATCATTGGTCAGCACCAGTGAAGTGAAGTACTGTTTCTTATCTTCAGTTCCATTACTTGTTACAGATTTGAAGGAGCATGCAGCATTAACCTTTTCAATGTTAATATCAATTTTTCTATATGTATCCTTGACCATGAGAAATAAATGTATGCTTCTATTTAGCTTCAAATGATTAGTCCTGGCTTTTCTTGGATTGAGGCTATGTGCTTTGTGCGAAGCTACAGTTTATACAGAATGCACACACTTTAAGGGAATGGCCAAGTATGATCTCCCAGGCACAAATGAAGGGATTACTACTTGTATATCATATCCTCAATAATTTAGAATGTAAACTATTAAACGTTTATCTCTCTTGTACTGACTTACCATATTTTGTGATCCCAAAGGTGCTTTCTCAAGAGGCAACTGGACTTTCTGGACTTTCCTCTTGAAAAAGCACCTTTGGGACAACCATGACCTGGATGACTGAGAATCTCCATAGACATATTGTGTGATAATCTGTAGTTAACACCAATAATGCAACCGCTGCTGCTTTCAGCTGATCTATGGTAGAGCCATATTTATAGTGAATTATTGAATTTCCCAGGAAGGTAGCTCTCAAATGGCTAAGCCTAACACAATGCTTAAAATACTTGTTTCCCCGTGCCTAGTAGATATAATTGCCTGGATCTTTACTCTTAACTATTTAGGAGTGTTAGATCTGCAGTTCATTTACTGTCTCGGTTGGAATGCTTTGATTTACGTTTTATCATTGTTATAGAACTATTGTATTACACTATATCCTGCACCCGGCTCCTTTAGAAGGAAGAATAATATATAATAGCAGCAATAACTGTTTCTATTTTTGTGAACTTCGTGTTGAATAATTCAGCCTGTGTGTTTTGTGCTGATCTCTTTGCTGCAGTATGAGTTAGCCACAGGACGGTTTCCTTATCCTAAGTGGAATAGTGTATTTGATCAGCTGACACAAGTGGTCAAAGGAGACCCACCACAACTGAGCAACTCAGAGGAACGGGAGTTCTCCCAAAGTTTTATCAACTTTGTCAACTTGTGGTGAGTATGTCTCATTTTGATCTTATTCTGGATGAATGGTTTAGGGCAGTGATTCTCACAGGGGTTCATGTGGGCTTGAAGAAATGTAAATCTTGAGTTAAGTCTTGGGGATCTGTTATTTAAAGGGGGTCCATGGTGAAGAAAAGGGTGAGAACCACCAGTTTAGGGTATATGTCTATCAAATCTATATAAATAAATTTGTATAACATGTTAAGGTAAAATATGATTTTGTTTTGTTTTGTTTTTCCAAAGTAAATCCAACCATTCTGTTTTTTGCATAACATGGTTTATGCATTACACTTAAAGCATGATGATGAGAACTAATCAACTATAGCTTATTTAATAAGCCTTTCTTAGGAACGTGTATCAATCACTTCAGACAGTTAAGTTTCAGATTTTAAATTAATACTAGTCTTTATTTATTGTGACATTTCTATGTAACTTTGTAAAATATTTTTCCTGCAAAACTAATTTAAAAAAAGATATGGAATTCTAAAAATGCAACGGGAGATGAAAACCTGTAAAATAACATTTTTTAATAAATCATAAAATACAAGAAGGAAATTCACAGTATGACCAAAAATATAGTTTTTAAAATTAAATGACTCAAATTATTATAACTTATTGATAAGTCCTGAATAAACAGAATGATCTGTGCTAATTGAACTACAGAATTGAATTCTGTATTTGCTATGACTGAGTAGATGTTTCCCTCTCCTATCATAGAGGGTCCTGGTACTTTTTTTGCTTTAAGTATGAATTGGTGTGTCATACCTAAGGTTATGATTGAGACAATATACTAAATAGAAGTGAGTGGAGATAGTCATTTTCTAACCCATTGTATGCTATGATCCCATATTTGGCCCTAAAATTTTCTAAGATGTAAGATTGCTCATTTGGGAATGGACTCACAGGTATCTAGCCCTTGGCGTAGTATGGCGCTGATTGCATTCAGCTGAGTTCACATCATCGTTCTGACGGGAGTAGGCAACTGGGTACCATCCAGATTTTTTTCATAGTCCCAAGCAATGTTCCCTCTAAGCTGCGCAGCTGCGCGGCCGCGCACGTGAAAAGAAAACTCCGCGCAGCAGTTTCCAACTGCCGCGCAGTGATTTGAAATGGGATGCAAAGTCTCCTCCTCCAGGAAGGCAGCGCTCGCTCTCTGGCTGAAGCTCAGCCCTTCTGGGCTCCCAGTTCACTTTATAGCCCCCGATCGGCTCGGCGGTTCAGTGGCTCAGCATCAACGCCACGTGGGGAACAGCCCCTGGCGCTCTTCCCCGCCTCTGTCTCTCCGCTGCTCCTCCAGCGGAGAGGAGCTTTTCAGCCGGGCGCCTGAGGCTCCGGTTCCCCCCCCCCCAAAAGCAGCCGTCCCCTCGCTCGGCCTCCCCCGGGGAGAAGTCCTGCATGGTGTACACGCCCACCCGCCAACTTCTCAAACGACTCGCTCGCTCGCTCACACCTCCACCTAACGCGGCACGCCTCCCTCCATTCCGCCTGGGCCAGGAGTGGGGTGGGAATGGGGATTTTGCAATATCCTTCCCCTGGAGTGGGGTGGGAATGGGGATTGTGCAGTATCCTTCCCCTGGAGTGGGGTGGGAATGGGGAT
>QLTV01002664.1:1541722-1577006 GCA_003457575.1 Thermophis baileyi
GAAAACCATTGTTAAAAAATAAAAGATTGGGACTGGCTTGAGGAGATGTGCAAGGTTGTGCTATGACGCATCTTGCCAGTAATTGGCATTCAGACAAATCAGTCATTAATAGGCATATAGACATAAACAATATTTGCACACCATTCAAAAGAGACAATAAAACAGTTAAGAAGAAGAAACCAGAACATCCTCTCCAGAAACCAACACCCAGATAAACAGGGATTAACACCAGACAAACAACCAAGCAGAAGACAATATTAAGTAGTTCCTAATCAAATTAACTACCAAGGAGAAAACTACACTGGCAGGGCAAGCTATTATATGTAAACAAGGAGCAAATCTCACACTCAATAACCTTCACCTATAACTCTACCTCTAATGCAAATATCTGCTGGATACTTGCGCAACATTCCAAGCATCACGCGCCGATTGCGAGCGAGGTTTCAGACGTGAGAAACTAAGATGAGACAGACTTTCAGTGACTAACAGTACATTACCGTAAACACTATACAAGTATTTTAATATTGCAGACTTGCAGTATTATAAGTGATACTGATATATAACACTTTTAATTAAGTGGGTACATTGAATAAACATAACTTTGAGTTTCAAATAACACTGATTTCGTTGTTGTCTTGGGTGACATCTGTGAAAAAAGTTCAGGTGCTCAGACATGAAAATGTGCAGCTCAAACACTATACTTTTCCGCACACACTGAAAAAAAATTAGAGGGAACATTGGTCCCAAGTCGGTAACTCTGCTCACTGAGATCTATAGAGGTTAATCAAAATATTTGGATGACATTGGACTGCCTACCCTTGCTATAATATTTAGTGACAAGAATTGATAGACTTCTGCTTGTATTTGCAGCTTTGCAATGCATTTGTTACATTATATTGGAGATAAAATGAATGGTTTCTGAGTCTCATTGCAATTAGTATGCCAGATGGGAAACATTATCCAATCTACCAATAAAATAATTACAAACCAAACAGGAATTCAGACACATAAAAGTAATAAGGATAAAAGAAATTGCTTTTGAACTTTCTATTATGTAAAAAGAAAAGCAGAAGAAAGATATTTTTAAGCTTAATGAACTTTCTGGTTAGTGTAACTTTAGTAGTAAACTAATAAATTTCCTTTGAGACATGCTCAACTCTTGATTTCATGGAAATATCCATGTCAGTCTCTTGACAACAGTACAGAAATAGGTTTTATGGTTTGTTTGGAAATTTGGTCAGTCTGTTTTCTTGTTAATGTTTCAAACACTCTATAGAACACATTTTGACCATCAGCTTATGGCTTAATAAGCAATATATAAATCGGTTTTTTGAAACCATTTCACTATCCCTTTGCACACACAAGGCAAAAACTAGGAACCTGCAATTAAATTATAGGTTCCCCTTAAATGTTCAAACTGGAGCTTTGCTTAGTGGCTTTCAAATAAACCAGAATATGGATGCTATTTTTTGCTTTTGTAGCAGTTTCTCTATGCTCTGCCTTACACTAAACAAAATCAAGACAGGGCTGTTTTGAATTTCTTACGCTTTCTCAGAACTAAGTAATCTTTTCTAAAATTCTTCCCTTAACATTTTCTCATTCTGTTACTATTCCCACCTCTACTCCAAGAACTGCACTGGATTGCTTGCTTTGCTTCCAGGTCTAATTCAAGGTGCTGATTGTGATCAAATCCTTTGTGGTTTGTGGGACCACCATTTCCCAGAAATCAGTAATATTTGCCCATCTGATAGGATTCAGTAGGGTAGGCTCACTGTGTGTCCCCTTGATAGGAGATTGTCACTATCAGGGGCCACATACACATGGTTTTTTTTAGTTTCAAACCCTCCCTGTATTCCCCAAATACACAATTGACCCTCGTGGCTTTTAGAAAATTGATGAAAATCTGGTGGTTCTACCAAGCTGTATTTATTCAGGATTTGCAGTTCCATAGGAATGTAGGATATAGTTGTATGATTTTAATCTCCAATTTTGAGGTCCTATGCACTGCTCAGAGTTGGTGGACTGGAGAGGCCTATAAATCTTGTATTTGAATGAATAAGTTAATCACAATCACTTGTCAATCACAAGTTCATATTAGTTGAAATCCTTTGGCAATCCTTTATCACTTTGGGTGTTACAGAAAGCTAAAGTCGGCTATAATTCCCTAGTTTCTTTGCTGTCATGAAGGAGCAGCTCACAGAAAGAGAGTTTTTCAGTAGCTTAGTTAATTAAACTCAGATGTTTCAATCTGGATATAATGACTCTCCCTGCTGGTTTTCATGTAAATGTTGTTTTCAGAATAAATCTACTCTTTATGGGCTGCAGGAGTTGATGCATGGGAAAGCTTTAACAAAGTGATATTATTTATTTTGTAGTATTGGGAAAATTTAAGGTTTTCTCTTAAAAAGAAGCTGTGATTTTTCCCTATCTTCCAGCTATGCTCTGTCTTGTTATTGATCCACTGTTAATTATTAATTATTGCTATTTTGACAGGATAAGATAATATATTAGATGTCTTTTTAGAAAACTGTTTCTAAGGGGTTAAAACAGGTTTGGAAGGCAGTAAAAAGGAAGCATAGATAAATGAGTGCTACAGATTTAAAGCTTGTACATTGTGGGTACAGAATTTGAAAACAAGTAGTAGTCTATAAGTTATAGTAACTTCACAGAAAAATGAATATGTGCCCAAATGCATTAGAATTACCAGTTTCTGATAATTCCTTTAACTTGTGCTGTCTAAGAATTAACTCAAATGCCTTTCTGCAATCATTTTCATCTGTAATCTTTTTATTAATCTTTTTAGCCTTACAAAGGATGAATCCAAAAGGCCAAAGTATAAGGAGCTTCTGGTGAGTATGGAGTATGAACCTATCAGCAAGATTTAATTGAAGGTTTAGGTGATTCCTGTCATTAAGAATGATTGATGCTCTGTAATAGAAACATTGGTATTTTTCATGCTGTAGAATATCTCCTATATTGCACTTATATAGAATTAAGTGATGGTTGCTTCTCTCTATGGTGCATTGAGTGCAAACCAGTTTTGTTTTCCAGGTTTGGATTATAAAATTGAAATTTTGTGCCTGGATAATAGACTTGCATGGCAAATTATTGTAAATAACTTGAAGACTTCATTTGAAGGGCTTCCAGTCAAATCATGTCTTATTTACAGATTCTTATTCTGAAGGTTTTATGGCTATTTTAAACCATGTGAGGATTGTTTTTCCTAATAAGAAATTGTAGAAATCATGGCAATAGTTCATAGAATTTAAGGTACATAGAAACATTGAATACTTTTATGTCCTATAGATACTTTTTTGTGATCACATATACTGATAGTGAGACTGGTTTTGTTCCTTTTTTCTTTCCAGAAACATCCCTTCATTCTAATGTATGAGGAACGAACAGTGGATGTTGCATGCTATGTTTGTAAAATCCTGGATCAAATGCCAACAACTCCCAGCTCCCCAATGTATGTTGATTGATACTGCTGCTATATCAAAACTCTAGTGCAAGTGCTGAGAGAAAGCAAGATGTACAGAATCTTCACCCCATATTGCAGTGTTTTAATGCTCGCCCAGACACCATGTGCAATAATGTTGGTGTTTCTCCTCCATTCTGTCTGTATATCATTGTCACTTACCAAGTGCATCCATGTAATACCCGAACTCACAGTGTTAGTGTCAAGTCAAAGAGAGACTTCGTTTTGCTCTTTTTGTGGACATATACATAAAATGTGGAAATAAGTAACATTTTATTTGTTGACCATGATTGGATAGCACCTAAAAGTTAAGTTCTAAACTCAGAAACTTCTCAGCAGCTACTGGAGGGATTTTATTCTCAAATTCTTCCAACTGCTACAAATAATTTAAAGGAAAGGAAGTTAGTTGTTGGTCTGTCTGATTCGAAACATAAAAAAAAAAATACTGCCTGGGAGACAGTAATTTGTGCAGCCAAATGGAGCTACTTTTACCTTCTGGAGCTAGCAAAGGCAAACGGGGGATAATATATAAATATATATATATAAATATATTTTTCTTCACAAAGTGCAATAGATTGAGTTGAAATTCTGTTGCTTTTCAGCCACAGTGTATATTTTTTAAAACAGTGTGGCTCAGCAGAACTTCATAACGTTGGGGGAGGAAAGAGTGATCATGTAAAATGGATTATTTCTTTACCAAAAACATTCAGTGCGTTGAAAGAGCTAACAATTCAACTTATAAGAGAGGAAGAATAATGTATTCTTTCACTTTCCATGGAAACCAGTCTTCAGCAGAATTAGGTATCCTACAAACTGTTAACCAATGACATAAAATTTTGAACTGAGGAATTATTAAACTATTCAGTGGAATTTAACTGGCTTGTGATCCCTGATTTCTAACTGTAACCTGATGATTAGCTGGCTAACTTTCACATTTGGAAAGGACACTGGATGACCTGCAGTTGTGAATAGTTGTATTTACCTTATTAAAGAACTCCAGGTGTGATTTGGATCTCTGCTTCCTGTCTGATATCCAGTATCAAAGCAGATAAGCTTCCTTCCTCCTTTTCAGTTAGATAACCTGTACTTCCAAAATCACAGCAAAATGGTGCTAATTAATCTGATGTACTTTGGATGATGAATTCAATTTCCGCTGAACTATTCTGAAAATGGAATTCAGTTTTTATGATGGCTTATTGATATATATTATGGAGAAAATTGCTGAGCCAACACCAATTTGATGGCACATAGTCAATATTGATAATATAAGGGAATTAATGTGTTAAATTCTTCAAAGGACAGAATACAGAACAAGGAATTTTAATATTGTCAATCCAAGAAAAAAAGCCATATAAAATTAAACTGCTATTAATTTTTTCAGCTATATTTGATGAAATACTCATTTCTAACTGACAGCGGAAAAGAAGTGACCTTTGTAAGACACAACGGAAACAAGATCTTATTGCTGTAGCCAGTTAACTCTTACATTTCTAGTTTACCAACTGGTTAATAAACTTTCAAGAGGTAAAACGATCAGTCTAAACAGGAACCTTTGCCCCTGCAAGAACATATGGAATAACAAATGAGATATTGTTTGAATGGAATTTGGCCTTTAATAATGCAATAATTCTTCTTTTTAGTCCTTTCAGGCAAAAGAAGTACAGAGCCTCCCAACCTTACATATCAGTTTTCTGTTGGCTCTTCCTTGTCTTTGCCAAAAAAATAATAATAATGAATAATTGTTATACAGCCCCATTTCCCAATTCTATTATTTGTTTATATAAACAGAATATTTCCATGCAGTTGATCAGAAAATGGAGGTAGCTTCCAACGCAGGCTCAGTGCGATGGAAGTTCTAGCATATTAATCATAGATTGTTATAATATACTATTAAGGGTGCATCATTTATATTACAGTGTATGTTTATAAAGATGTATAGTGTTCAGAAGCTGTGAAAATAGTGTAAGAACTGTACATTGTGAGCTCTGGTTCATTTTTTTTTCTTCTTGTACTATAGCAAAAAATGTATAAAAGTTTATTGATAAGCTGATGTGCAGGGATATTGCCTAATCGTCTGTAAGTAAAATGGAGTTCCACAACATGATGGCTTTTAAGAGCTTCCAACTATTTTATCTTTTCCTGAATTGACTTCCTGTTCTATTTAAGATATTCTACATGGAATCAAACTGTTTAATGTAATAGTTCTATTTTTTTTTCGCCTGCAGGTCAGTTGTAATAAATCAAGGATGCAACGTAGACCTTGTTAATTTTTGTTATAAGGTCAGGTATGCAATGGGGAAATGCCACCTTTCTCTGGCCAGTTTCCCCTATTTATTGAAAAAAAGAACTAAAATAGATGGTGGAATTAAGGTGGAATTTTCCCATTTAAACAAAAACCATAATCTCTATTTGATCATTGATACATTTTTTAAAAAGGTATTTGTCCTTGCCTCATGAACCACTTCTGCTGATGCATCACCTAAACCAGCGGTTCTCAACCTGTGGGTCGCGACCCCTTTGGGGGTCGAATGACCCTTTCACAGGGGTCGCCTAAGAGCGCGCTAGCCCGCCATCTTGGTGACACACCCCCTTTGTCACCTCATCGCGTGTGGGGCGGTGGTCACGGCGGCGGGGCGGTGGTCGCGGCATTAAGAAGGTTGAGAACCACTGACCTAAATAGTCATCATTACTTAACTACTATTGCAACTGAGACCTGGAGTATTGCTTGAATGGTCTATTCATTTCTTACACATATTTTTAATGTATCTCAAAACTTCACTGTTTCGGCAGTGGCATCATAACAGCATGAGCTGTGTACTCCTGGTTTGGACTCCTGGCCCATCAGCAGTCTGTTCTTATGGTGGCCAACCAACTGCCCAAGAAAGCTCACTGGTCTTCCAGTTGGTGGTCTTCAGAGGCAACCGAGGCTAATCACCATTGATCCCTATGATTTTCTTGAATCCAATCCTTTTTTGAAGCCAGTCAAGCTGGTAGCCAGCATTGGAGTGAATTCCAAGGTTGAATCATGCATTGTGAAATTCCCCCCCCCCCCTTTTCCATATTTCCTGATTCTTCCAGGATTCAATCTCATTGGGTGATCTCTGGTTCTAATACTTTTGAGAAGGGGAAATAGCTTCTAGTCCCCTTGCATCTTGTCACACCATGCATACTTTTTAGTATACCTCCAATCTCTTCTCATTTCCCTCCTTTCTAATCTAAAAAGCCTCACGTCACAATCGTTCTTTATAGCAAAGTTGCTCCAGTCCCTTGAGTTACCCGCCCATCTCTGAAACTTCTTTAGCTCCACAATGTCTCTGAGGTATGGCAACTACAGGTAGTCCTCACAGAATGATCATAGTTGAACCTGGAATTTCTGTCATAAGTCTTTGGGGTTGTGACCTGGCTCAATTTTACAGCCATTTTTACAATGGTCATAAATCAAGTCACTATGGTAGTTAAGTGAATCATGTAGTTAAGTGCATCCATTCTCTCAAATACATGGGTTTTTTTGCCAGAAACCAGCAAAAGTCACAAATTACAGTCATGTGACCCCAGGACACTGCAACCAGTTGTAAATGTGAGCTGGTTGCCAAGCACCCAAAATGTGATCTTGTGACCACAGGTGTATGCAGAAGTTGTAATTTTGAGGATGAGTTGTGTGCATTTTGCTGTCCATTGTATATTCAAATAGTTGTTAAGCAACCAGTGGCTAAGCAAAGACTGCACGCAACATTTCAGATGTGGTCACATCATTGATCTACATAAGGGCATTATAATACTGGCATCTCTATTTTTAATACCAGTTTTTATTATCCCTAACATGGGGTTTTTTTTACAGCAAATGCACACTAAAATTCCCTTTTTACAAGTTTTTAATCCCTTAATTCTCAGAGCCCTGGTGGCGCAGTGGTTAGAATGCAATATTGCAGGCTAATTCTGGCGACTGCCAGGAGTTTGATTCTTACCGGCTCAAGGTTGACTCCACCTTCCATCCTTCCAAGGTCAGTAAAATGAGGATCCAGATTGTTGAGGGCAATATGCTGACTGTAAACCGCTTAGAGGGGGCTGTAAAGCACTGTGAAGTGGTATATAAGTCTAAGCGCTATTGCTAATTCGGGGAGAGTTGGGGCAACTGGATGGAGTAGCATGTTTACTGGTCGGATGCCCTTCCTGACACCACTATGTCAACATATTCATTGTCACTGCTCGCTCTGGTCCTATTAATTTGTATGCGTAGTTGGGATTTTTGGCATCAGCATGCATAACTTGCCCACACTGAATGACATCTGCTGTTTAGATGCCCACTCCCTAATATGGAACTCTGCAGTTGCTTATTTTTTGTTTACCATCTGAAGTTTTTACCATTTTGACTAATGCTATCAGCAAATCTGGCTATTTCACTAGTCACACCCAATTCCATATAATTTATAAACACATTAAAACAATTACTGATGCTAAGTCAGCACTATTTAGATCCCACCATTATGAGAAAAGTCCATTTATTCGTTTTATTATTTGTGTGGTTTACCCAAATCCCATTTGTTTGTTGTAGTGCTATATAGCCCGTTTATCACTACTGTTCCCTCTGTCAATATCTGATGGGACTTTGGGTTTCTTTTTGTTAATTGGTTTCAACAAAAGGCACTGAAATCATTTTAATTCATTTATCCAAGCCTGGGTTTATTATATGAGAAATGGGGAGGAGGGCAGGGAAAGAGGAAAAATTAAAAAAAGGAAAATTGTGAAGGAGTTAACCACATTTCTACTTTTCCTTTAGGATTCAGAGTAGAAAGTGATGTGACTGGCCTGCCAGTTAGGACTATATTAAGATCACAGAAGTGTTATTGTTTTCCTGAACAACTTCTCCTTAAATGTGTAGTTTTTCTTAAGATTCACTAACAAAATAGCAGTGGAGTCAGATGAGGGTTTTTCCAGTCCAATCTTTTTAACAGCAGTAAACATGGCTGTCTTCCTTCAAGGTGAATCTAAAAATCCATTCTGAGTCATTTGGATAGGATACAGAAGAAATTAAACTAATATTGTATGGAAACGGAACAGCACGTACTATAAGACTTGACATGACAAAATAATATTAAAACACAAGCTCAGTGTGACATCACAGGATTCTTTTAATAAGTACAGCAGTGCTGGTCACAGAGGTAAGCAGTGTATTTATTTACAGTGGGTTTTTTTTCGTAGTTTAACAGCATCCTTTTAAATAAGGATAAAGCTGGCATTAAAGTTCTGTACCGCACAACAGTGTAGCACCTAAAACGTCTGGATTCAAGTGCTATTTTAAAAGTCTCATTGGAATGGCTTCAAACTTCTTTGCATATTAACATTAAAAACTAAAAAAAACAAGCACGTGAAAGAATATTCTGGCTACTAGTGCACTGTGAACATTTGTACAATCGAAAACCCATGCGTTAAATAGTGATTTTTACAGACAGTTAACATTTTTAACATGCAGCAACTGTTAACTTTTTTCCTATTTCAGCCACTGAAGTTGGTCATCTTAACAGGGCCATAGTTTTACGGATACTGAGGTCTGCAAACAGTTCTACTAATCTTCCTCATGAAGATATTGATGGCACACAGTCCTTTATATGCTGATGATCACACACACACACACACACACACACCACACACACACACACGTGTGATTTCCAAAGAAATCTGATAGTAGGTACACTCATTGGGTAAACAATGAATTTTAGGTTCCAAATCTAATTTTTACAAAGCTTCAGGAAATAGTAACAACAAATATAAATTGATTTTTTTTTGTTTATCACCCCCCTCCATAGAACCTTCTGAATCCTGTATCTAGATTTATGAGAAAAACTGAAGTAGTAATTGATGACTAGTATTGCAAGATATCTAGTGAACTGTTCCTTTTCACATATGGATTCACACACACTTCCTCTAAAATATCTAAACGGGATTTTCTAGCTCATCACAACAAAATATAGAAAATATTTCCTCCTCTTTTCTTCCTCTTGTAAATCTAACAGGAGGAGTAAACCAGAAATCGTTATGTCAATCCTGGCTTCTTAACAATTTGCATACCAGGAATGGTGGCTTAAGTAATTTGTCAAAACACAAAGCTAAATAGGAATCTAGATCTTGGATATCTCTTTCAGTTATCCAGTGTTCATTCTGAGCTCCTCTTTTAAGGTTAAATGTAATGACATTTACATACTGAAGTGGAAATAAATTCTTCATTCCATTTGATGATCACATTGGAGGAAGCCTTTGTGAACCCATACAGATTAAACCAAAGCTTTATTACTGTCATAGACATGCACAGTTTGTGAACACAGCATTTTTCATGGACGCCTTGAATGAATTTGTAACATAGTTTAGCATTCCATTCGATTTTAAGCATGGAATTGCTTCGTTTGATTAAATTGTTTTACAGTTATTTAATAAATATACAGATGTATTTATTTTAAATCTCTATTTCCCTGATGCTTTCCATTTCCCTTGACAAATCTATCACTATGGGTATCAATTAGTGCTGCTGATTCTTTAAGAGATTTATATGTATATTCTTAAAGTTATCACATACCTAATAGCACCAAGATTAAAACACTGTTTTAAGTACGCATTTTACACATGTATGTACCATATCCCATCTCCGCCCACATAACTATTAGTAGTGGAAGCACCCCATCTGTCACAAAAATGCTATATCCTATCCTATTCTGCTCAGTTGTAGAAAATCAGTAAAAATAATAATAATCTGCACAGATATTACAGCAAAAGAGCACTTACTAGATTCTAGTAAGAAAGGTCAATTAAAGACCTAGTAAGGATTGGATTTCTTGATAAATGTATTTCTCTAAAAATATCACCTATTGCTTGAAACCTAGTAAACTTACAGTTCAGGAACAGATCAGAAGGTTTAAGGGTGAGGAATAGGCTTTATTTACCTTACTTTCAAAGTTCTTTGAGGTATGAAGCACTACGCCAGTGGCCAATGTCTTGTGGCTTAAACAGAAGTCCCTGTTCGCTATTTGAAGACTTAAAAAAATCAGCCAGGAAGAAGAGATGGCCAGCTCTGACTGCATTTGGAAATAATCTACACTATTCACTCAGTATGAATAATTAATTCTATGCAGGGTATGTACAGTACCTCATTCTGTGAAGGCCTTGTTGGTTTTTCCCACCAGAGAATCCACATAACAAGAAGAGTGCTGTGACAAAACATTTTCACTCAAGACAAGAAATGAGCAAGTCTTTTGCATTGTTGAAGCACATACAGCTGCCTATTGCACCTATTTTTCCAAAGGCTCCAGCGGTGATTATCGGTTCACTTGATTGGTATCTTAATTATCGGTTCACTTGATTGGTACCTCGAAGAGCCGAGGTGGCGCAGTGGTTAGAGTGCAGTACTGCAGGCTACTTCAGCTGACTGCTAGCTGCAGTTCGGCGGTTCAAATCTCACCGGCTCAAGGTTGACTCAGCCTTCCATCCTTCTGAGGTGGGTAAAATGAGGACCCAGATTGTTGGGGGCAATATGCTGACTCTGTGAACCGCTTAGAGAGGGCTGTAAAGCACTATGAAGCGGTATATAAGTCTAAGTGCTATTGCTATTGCTATTAACTGCTTTTGAAAAAGTAGTATAAAAACACTCTGCTCTGTGACCAAATAAAGGATGATAGGAATATCCTTGTTTCTACAATTTCGTACATCTAAAGAGAAACGCATGGGATTGTGCTGCTTGAGTGGAGACTTATCTAGCTTTTCTCTGGGTTTAAGACAATCGAGATTTTTGAGGTATTCTTGAGACTTTTAAGCCTGTCTCGTGGCATTACTGGTCAACTGATTACTTGATTTGAAACACAATGATTTTTAAGAAAAGCTATGAATTTTACATTTACTGACTGACATAAAATAAAATTTGCCTTCGCAGTAGATGAAATCATACGAAGGAGAAGGTGGACTACAGCCAAATTGACTGTATTTAAAGATCTATCTGGAGTTTTGATTCATTACTTCCATTATTCTTAACAATATAATGCAATTATTGGACAAGATTGAATGTCCTTATCTTTATCTTATGTTTTGTTTCTTATGCATAATCATTCTGCACATGGTCTAATAGTAGCAAAAATTAAATAGGAAAAGGATACCTTCAACTTGCTAAAATGAATGACGCATGTAAGAAAACGGAAGAAAGATATTAGTCAGAAGGGGTATTGTTACAGGGAATAAAGCATGTGACAGCTTAAAAGAAAACTGAATTAAATAGTTCAAAGTGGATTGGGATAGAAGACAGCCAAGTGTTGATGCTAAAGTGGTTTTACCCTGCAAAACTCTTGTTTTCATGTAGCTCCGAATATACTCGGAGTGATGGATAAGAAGAGTTATTTTCCTTGTAAGTAGGAAAAAAAATGATTTTTTAAATTAAAGTAAGTGGAAAGTTTTGTTTTGGATTTTGCTTTTGTATCAATACCAAGTATTGCTTGGTTTAAAAATGTTGCTTATGCTAATGCTTAAGATGCATCCACTTTATTATTCCTTGAAACTTCTTGAAATTTTGCATCAGTGCAAAGAACATTGTTTTTATTTGTTGGTACTTTTGTTAAATTTTGGTCCTGGAAACTTCTAGCTAGGCCTCCTAAGGTTCAGTCTATTTAGCCCAGGCTTGTCCTAGATTTTTTTTAAAATCTGTTTTAGTATTTTCTAGGTTTTGCCCTATTGACACATATGACATTCTAGGGATAGCTCAGTGATGCTGCGTACAGATTTATTGTATCAAGTTGCATTCACAGACTAATGTGTCATTATCCAACATTTAATTTTCTGAGTTTAAATAGCATCGCTCATAAGCCATGGTGCTTAAAATTGAGTTTGTATGGGAAAAGTCCTGGTTCATCTGTCTTCTCCTAATGTCTACATGCTAATGCAAATTGATAGCTTTCAGTGCACAACCTTATTTAATAATGCTTTAAATTCTGCAATAGTTTCACATGGTATTTGCCTATTTTGCTACCTCTGCTAAAGAAAGAATGTATGAGATACACAAACCAACATCTCGGTGGTTAGGAAAGTTCACTTGGTTTATTGACAATTGTTTCTGCTGCTAAAATACTTCCCAAATGTCTTGCGTATTCTTACTAAATATCAGAAATCTTCAACACAATTTTACTGAAAGATACATATCTTTCTCTTTCACTCTCTCTACATATACATATACTCCTATCGTTTGTAACTCTAGGAATTAAAAACGTTGCTTTGTCATAGGGAAAAGAAGGAACTGGTGTTGGAACTTACATTTATTTTTGCACTACTATCTCAAAATAGGACCTTTATTCCTTCGCCCGAAGCACAGCTGATCAGCTCCTCAGCTGTGTTTCGGGCTGATTGCAGCTACTGAGCATGTGCAGAAGCAAAATTGCGCGAGGGAACGCGTACGCACAAAACGTCGCGATGCGAACCGGTGGGGAAGGTAAGTGGAACCCACCCCTGCTTAGGGCCATCATTGCAAGCCTATTGGATTGACAGAGGTGCCAGAGCAGCTACTTTGGATATGTCTCAAGCATTGGGGTGACATTTGGTAGGCATTTGGAGGGACCTGAGCTGAATGTTAGACTTTTAAAAAATATAAAAAGTAGGATTGCTCCTTTCATAGCTGTTTGGTGCTGGTATTAGAATTGTAGTGAACTAAGTTTGCTCACTCACTCACTCAGTGGAGAGCACTGTAAAATTCCTGGGATTGCAGCATAGTGGTGGTCACACTGGTTGCAGACCAGATAGGATAGCCCTATCATGGACCTCTCTACAATCTGTTTTTCCTTCCTGTCTAAGATAAAAAGTTATCTTAATTATATAGATAGGGAAACTATTAGCAGACACTCAAAAAGAGTTATTGAGGAAATGATCTAAATAAAGTGCAACCCCCAGAAGGGTTGTTGCTCTATTTTTTAAAAAAAGTTCTTTTTACTTACTTATTTAGTGTTAAATGTATGTTTACATTTAAAATGTATGTTTACTGACAAATAAAGGGAGAAATAAAATTTGTTGGTAAAACATAAATTTAACACATAAAGTTTGTCGTGAAAGCGACTGCCTGCAAAGGCCCCTGGATTGGGGCTGAAAGGTGAAAACGGAAGCAGTATGCTCCGTCCCATAATTGGGTAGATAGACCGGTTGCCCTGATAGACCGGTCCACCAGAGAAAAAACACTAGTGAATTGGTTTTGTAGCTTTTTCATTCTCATTTGTTCTTGTTATTTATTAGATGTGTAGCCTACCATTTATACAGCAGTTCAAGATGGATACATCTTGAGGGAAGTATAGCCCCCCCCCCCCAATTACAGCAACAACCCCATGAAACCAGCTGGGCTAAGAGACAGTGATCCAAAGTCACCCAGGAAGCATCAGTGACTGAAAGTGGCGTAGAACCTCTTTGCTCCTAGCCCAACATCTTAAGCCCCTGGGCCACACTGGCTATCTTATTTGTGTGGAGAATAAATCACGTTATTGAACTTATTGTGTTCTGTTACATTATTATAAACACAATATAATACTGTAGCTATTATAATTACATTATAATAATTGGTCCTCCAAATTCATAGGAATTTCTTAAACTGACATTTCCTTAAATATTTCTTCCATATATTATCCATCATTGCCTATGTATACATTTCTTTTTTATTTATTTATGAATTAACATTTAAATTAAAACATTTAAGTTAAGATATATTTAGTACCAAATTGTTAAAGGAAATGCCATTACCAAAGACATTTTACTCTTTTTGCAGAAAAACAATAATAGTTTTGCCAATTTTTTTTAATTAAATAGAAAAAAAGAAAGAAAGAAAAGGTATGTTTGGCAGACAACTAAGATGGTGAGTAAAAATTCTTTAAATAATATAAACTATTAAAACTGTACGACATATTCTACGATGCATGCTTTAAATGTCAAGGGATGTAGGACGAATCAGGCTGAATTAGCAAGACTCCTTTTTGGAATAAAAAATCAAAGTAACCTGCTTTTTAAACATTTTAAAAAAACAATCCACTGAAGAATGAATTTGTACAGCTGGTCTGTAGTTCAGTAATGTAATTGGTTTGAAAAAGCAAGTGTAGACTTTTAAATGACATAATAACTTAATAGCTAATATCCATTTACAAGAGAATAAGCATAACTGAAATAGAGTGAAGTCCTAGGAGAACTAGGGAGAAATGGTCGAACAAATTGCAACTTATTTTAAGGTTAATTCTGAAAGATATGTCTTCTGGGTGATTTATTTATAAAAATGCAGGCCAATTATTCAAACCTAGAGATGTTTCAACATTTTTTTCCAGTTCTCAACTGACAGGGACACTTATGAAAAAGTTCTGAAAACAAACCTACAAAATCTTGAATGCAAGGAAATTTGCATTCAATATTTTTGCATTCACAAAAATAAGAATTTAAGGAAATAATGGAAGATAAACTTTACATTCATGAGAAACTGCCCAATTTGGATTAGCACATGACAGAAAGCTATCTCTATCCTCCAAACTGAATTTATATTTGGAGCTATTATTGAAAGTTATTAAATGTAATCTAGAGATAGCGATTAGATTAAGAATGGTTTTTGATGTTGTTGTTTCACAAATTATATCACATACACAGATTTTTTTTGGAAGAAATACTGAAATGTAGGTATGTGGTTGTCATATCATAGGCTATAATGGAGCATTGCCTAAACTAAATTATTTTTACTGAAGTCTAAACAAGACAGAAGCAACAATAATTAAAACAGTTTTTTTCCAGTCAAGGTTCCCCTCCTTCCACTTTCGTACTGTATAAAAGTTAAATTAAAATAAAACAGGGATTAAAAAGAAATGGGTACATGTCAAAACAAAAGTTATAGCTTATCAGGGGTTGCCATTGTTCAGATCAGTTACATTTTTATAGCATAGCCTTATTGAAAAATAGCAGTAATGAGAGATTTTATTTATTATTGTCTTTTATGTGAAAGTAACAAATATAAGATTTCTGAACCATAAGAAGTCAGCAAGGAATGGTTTGATTGATTTCTGGCGATTCAGGGTAGAGAAATGCTATGGAGTAAGACAGTCTGTACTGGAAGAATGGCTACTTTGAAGATGTCAGCCAGAACAGAAAAATGGGATGGAAAACAGGGTAAGTTGGAATCCCCTGGACCCAAAGCATCAGAAGCTACACATATACACAAAGTGAGGCTGTGTTATCTAAAGATTTGGATGCTTTTGAATAAATATAAGAATCTTAATCCAATTTATATGCTATCTGTTCCCCTTAATTCAGAATTTGCTAAATATGAATAACCTGCAACTTTTGCCTGTTACGGCTAGATATGATAAGATTTAAAATTCATAATATAAAGGCTGGTTTGAAGAAGAACTTAGAAGCAACGCCTTTCACTAATCATGGGAGAACAATTTGTTTATTGAAAGGGTTTTTTGGAGCTGTTTTTATTACTTAGTGAAAAGCAAAAACACTGCTTCAGTCATCTCTTTCCAAACCTAGCTATCAAGATTTCTGAAGATGTGGACAATCCACTATTTTATAATCCTGACAGCAGCAAGATCATTCTCTTAGAAAACTTAGAAATTAATTGTAGTATTGATGTAACAGCTTTGGATCCAGATAAAACCAAAAGGAATTTTACTTCCAGACTGCTGCTTTCCTGATTTTATTCCCTTACTTGATATTAACCCACAGAGATGCATTTTTGAGGGTTGATGGATCCTCTAGAATGGCAACAGATATGAAACATGGGAAATTGCAGTAGATTGAGGAAATCAAAGAAATTCAGCAAGGCTGCTTTTCCACTTATACAGAACCCATCTCAGCTTAAGCACCTCTCAGGGAAAAATGAATTAAAAGGAGAAAACAAGAGCAACAACAAAATGTAACAGCTGAGACAGAAATTGTACTGTTCCACACCAAGCAATTTCTGGTCTTAAATTAAGATAGCTTTTCTTCTAATTTTACTTTCGATTCCTGTGCTTTTAGTATTGTTTCAAGGAGCTGTGGTATCAAAAGGCTAGGACATGGTTGCTATTTTGCCCCATAGTGGCAGCAAAAATAATATATGAAATATATTATTCAAAAGAAAAGAGACTGAAGCAAGAGGGCAATTCAACAAACATTGGGACTTACTGAATAAAACTATTTGACACATTCATAAAGATATGGCAACCCAATAAAAATAGATCTGAAGAAGAATAGAGATTTCTGAATTCAAAGGTTTTATCTTCCCCATCTTCTACTTCTTATAAGGGGTGAAGACGCTATTGCTTATGGTGAATTTATTCTTGATGATATGGATATTTGGAATTTCTACCTAATGATCACGAACAAAATTTATGTTCAAAATGTTAAATGTTTAAAAGATTTTGAATGATGGATTAATACTGGTTACGTGCTTATCTGTTATAACTTTTATGTATCTCAAATTATATACATACATATATATGTTTATATTTTAATTTAATAAAAAAATAAAAAAATGAGATAAGTACTTATTAAAGGAGGAATGTACCTTTAAAGCAGAACATTGGTGAGGCCATGGAGGCTCTCCTCCAATTACACTCAATTAAAGACCTCTTATTTCTACATTTTCTTGTTGTTCCATTTTGAAATCTTTTCCAAGGAGTGTGCCCACTACAAAATAAATCATATTACTTCAGGTCTGCTGCATGTATCTTTAAAACTGAGAAAACAAAAGGAATAAATAAACTTAACAAGAGAAAAATATTCAGGGAAACACTGGAAGATTATTTCAGTTTTGAAAATAGATAGTAAAAGGTTGATGATCTCTTGATGCATCGGAGCAAGATGACTTGAAAAGGGGTGGGGGAGAGGGAAATCCCTGGTAAAACTGTTCATATATATGATAAGCATGAAGGGCAAAGGTTCCCAAGGAGCAGTGTATGGGATCTACAAATATGCCCATAACAGAGTCATATAGTTTGATAAGACTGTTAGGATTAATACTGACAAGTTTGGGCAATGTACAGTTGTCTTGCATAGAGAATCTCCTTCTGGAAGAGGTTGAAACTGATGATGAGCAACTGGATTTGCTTACAAAGGGTAGGGAGGAATTTGTGTTAGAAATGACACAAATTATTTTGAGTGTAGCAGGGAAAGGAAATAATCATTTTGTGAATCCATTGATGGTGAAACGATAAATGTCCTGGGGAAAATGACTCCAGTTCCTTTTGCTCTCTCTGCATTATTCCAGAACATTCTAAAATAGTCTTTTAATTCTTTCCATTGAAATTACTTGTGGTATGTTTCCTCCCCATCCTTAAGGTTTACTTTGATCACCACTGTTGTAAGTGCAGATCCATAGTGCCGTTCAAGTTGAGATCAGTAACATCTAAGAAATCGATGTTGAAGATGCTGGGTCCTGTAGTGGTCAGGGAACCAAAACCATTGGCTGAGCTTGGTGGTGTGAGGTCCAGCCATTCCATTGTTTCCCAGGGAGACTCTGTGAAGCTCATGTGCAAACCAGTTCCTTCACCAGATGAGGGAGACAACTGAGTCTCCATGGGCGAGAGGGGAGTTGGCAGGATCTCATGGGGTGAGACTAATTCATCAGCAGCCTTGCTAGAAAATCCTTCCATTGCTCCATCAAAGTGAGGTTCCTCAGTACCCAATTTCAGAAGGGTGACTTCACTTGACCGCCCAAGAGGACTGTGGGAATTTAACAAGATTTCCAAATGACTGTCATTGCTAGAGCAGCGTTCAAAGGGGAGCTGATTTGAGGTGTTTTGCTCAAATGCAGTGGATGCCTTTAGTAACAAGGGTGTTCCAGAAGTTCCTGAAGACACTGTTATCTGAGGTACCTTCTGAAGACAAGGGCGGTCCTCTTTAGCATTTGCAGGCATTTCTGTTTGCAAACCAAATATGATAAGTCAAGAGCAAAACCTCTTTGGGTCTATTTCCAATGTTAAGTGAATACACTTCTGCTTGTGCAACAGGACTTCCCAACAGCACCTGCCATTGCAATGACACATTCCAACCTTTTGTTCTGGCTGAATAAAATCTTACTTGATGCTAAACTAGCTCAAAGAGGTACAGAAGGGATGGTGAGAGGAACATGGAGATCATATAAAATGCCTGCAATTGAAAGTAGTGATGAAGCTGTGTTAATATAAGACAAAGTTGTTATAAGTGGTGTTTGTAATGCCTGCCTAGAATCAACGAAAAAGCTGATGGAAAGAATTATTAGAATAAGCACCGATCATACAGATATGTGTACACATGCTCGAGCATGCAAAGGGTAAGAAATTGTTAAAACATTTAAATTAGGCATGAAGGCATTAAAGTTGTGTACGTGATTCACTGGAGCAGACAGAAGCTAGTGAGGAAAAACATTTACAAAGGTTTGATTGTGGAGTCTAGAATTTTGTGGTTCTCTCCCAAAATGCCTGAGGCTGGTAGAGAGGCTTACACATTCACATCATTAAAGTGCTCACAACAGAAGGCAAACAGAAGGAAATGCTTCCCGTATTCCTCACAGAATGTTCCCATCCACAATGCCTTGCCTCTTTTGGTGCTGTGTTTTCCTTTGGGGGCATACTTTGAAGCAAAGCAGTGAGCAGCATCCACCCACCATTGTTGTTTTTTTAAAAAAGAATTCTATAGGTCTATATAAAAAATTCTACCAAAAAAAAATCTGCACAGTATGCCCACTTCTTTCAGTTTTTTAAAACAATTCTTTTGAAAAATCAGGTATTCTAGAATAGGGAGCCTGTTGTGCACCAAAGGAAGAACCAGAAGACACATGGGTGCCCATGCACATGACCATGCCAATGTGATTTTTCAGAGAGCTTGGTCACTTCCTTTGCCCTTTGTAGCATCTTCTCTCTTGGTCTACAAAGTGCCAGCTCTCACCTACAGTTTGGTTTTTCCCTGATTTTATTCAGCATTATTTTTATTTTTGCATACAAGTTCTCAATATTTGTATTGTTGTTCAATGTGTTTGCATTTCTAATGATGTTTTGGTTGTCACTGATTTCAAATCCCTTTATTCAATCTTGGAAAGTTGAGATACAAATTGACAAGATAAACCACAACAGTTTCTATGACCAATTCCTGGGAGTTGCTAAAAACAGCTAAGCTTCCAGAATTGCTTCTTTCTTCTTAATCACTTCATATAAATGTGGCAAAACCTGTCGGTTTTCTATAATGGCCAATGGCTGTTCTAGTAGGCAGATCCTGGGAGTGCTTAGATTGAATGCTGCTTAGGATAATTAACTAGGCAACAGCTATTTACATATTTCTTCGGGAAGTGGATGGAATCCATGATGGATTTCAGTCCTCCCCATACCTGATAAGCACAGAATATCTGCTGAGGGTAGCCTGAGGTTATATCCTGTTTTGCTAGGTTAGAACCAAGAGCCTCATTCTACTGGCATCACCTACCTCCAGTTTCAATAAGCACATCTAATAGTTCATCCATCTGCTGACTTTGAGTCATTTGCTGCAGCAAGAAAAAAAAGCAGAAGAAATTTGGAAGTGAGGAAATGGATTACATATTTTTATTGTAAAAGAAATCACTCTTGAGGGATTGAGGTATCAGCTCTGTACAGTAGTGTTTTTGCTGGCATTAAAAATCTGACGTAACAAGCTAATTCCCCACAAATATCAGCAGTTTTTAGTGCACAGAACGCACAGATGAGCAATCTAAAAACTGCTGATATTTGTGGGGAATTAGCTTGTTACGTCAGATTTTTAATGACTCCCAAGGTTGCAGGTGGTTTCCTGTGTCCCCTTTTGCTGGTCTTGGAGGCAGAGCTGACCTTAACTGCTAAAAACTAGCAGTATCATTTTGACTTGGGAGACCACATGAACAATGTAATGTGAACACTGAAAGGGTTAAAAAATAAGAAACACCAGGGGAACCATTTTGTACGACTTGGTCTCACTTTTCCTACAACCCTCAGCCAACTCTATGAATGTTAAAATGTTAATAATAGTATTGCCCATGTGACCCAGGGGTTAATATACCTTAAGGTGCATTATTTAATGTCCCATTTTTCAAATATTAAACAAGAATGAAAACCCCTCCCTGGATTCCCTGAGATATTCAACCTCATCCTTTTCATATTTACTAAGAAATAATTCCAGCAGATTTACAGTTCTTACTTGTTTGGGTTGTAACCTCTCTGCGAGAGAGGGAGGGAGGGAGCGAGGGAGGAAGGAGTCTAGATGACTCAAGTGAATGCAATCGAGGGCTATTTCACCTCTAATAAAAAAAGTTGGCTTAATTCCTTGGTTTGTATTTTATTTTAATTCTGTAAATTGCAATGTCACACTATGACAAGCTGGATCCAGATCAGCTAGATAACTAGATACCAGCATTACCATAGAGCAGGGGTTTGGAAGCTAGATGAAATAAGAAGCCTTGAAGGACTGCAAAGGAATGGCTCCAATTGTCTGTACTTCATTGACCAAATAAATTAAAGTTAATTATCCTGTAACTCCAGAGGAAGAATCACTTTTCCTTTAGTAAATTCACTGCTAGCCCAGACTCAAGGCTCGAGCATGTGTCTCAGATTTTCAGGTTTGTCATTATTTGATTTCCCGCCCCCCCCACACACACCTCTGCCTGGGCCACATAGCTCAGATGTTTTAACCTGGGATTTGTGGATTCCTTTCTGCTCAGTCCATGGTTAGATTTCCTCTGAATTGGAAAATATTACTATTTTATTTTTACTAGCTTCTACGTTGACAACAAAGTAATCTATGACCTCTAGACTGCAATAAAATTTCTTAACTTCAAGAAATCTCACTAGCTAAAAGTATTAAAACTAAAAAAGAGTATTGTGTTATTAATTTAATGGATTAATAAAAACATATATTTCTGCATTACATATTTAATAATTTGATAGCTGTATTTGAGCCCAATTGGTTTCCTTTATATTACACAGTAAATCCATGTATTTATTTTATGCATTCAAAATAAAAGGACTCCTTTATTTAAGGACCAGACTCTTAAAAAGGTTACGAATCCTTGCAACGGATTGTGTTTTGTGATGAAACGGTACAATACTAAAAACCACCTGTAGCCAAGCACAGCCCTAAAATACCATCCTGGACCATTACCTGTTTTACAGCATCAGCATAAGGTGGAGGCTGTTTTCCCTCTGGGAGAGCAGCACTGGATTTACAAAAGCTGGCAGACAGAATGGAATACTTGGGGCCCCCTTGTGTCGGCACCTATATGGAAGCAAAATCAACGGTAGGAATCCAATCAAATCTCTGTTCCTTGGCAGCTGCATCTGAAGTCCCCTAAGCTAAAACTTCTTACATATTGGTGTCAATCATAGCTTAATGCAACCCCAAGGAAAGAAAAGAAAAATGAACCCAGATCTTGCCAAAAATACTTTTTCCACGCTGATACAAACTTACTGAAGTGATGCAAAGAAAACTTTGCTTAGTTTTCACCCTCATGTAACCCATAAAACCAACTCCATTTCCAAATGATCCAAGGAAGACATTCAATAATGGAGGTTCTATTCGGTGCTGAAACAATGCCTGGAACCCATCTCACCAGTTTAAAAATATCTGCACTAACTCCCAATTTATTTTCAGACTGAACTCAAAGTGTCATGTTTATATTTTAAAGCCGCAAACAACCTGGGATCTGCCTATTTTGAGAGATTTTGTATACAGTTGTCCAAGTATTATAAGTATATCTAAGCAGCTGTTCCTTTACATCTAACGTCACTGGAAATAGTGATGATGGTTATGGTTCCCTGACTCTTCCCCCAGAAATACTTCCTTTTAAAATATGACTCTTATTACTGGATTGCTTGTACTGACTATTTTAAGGCTGATGAGTAAATTACAAGAGCAAAATGTGTATTTTCTTACCAGAGTTGTGCACAAATGGCGGCTGGGTTGTGGAGAACTGCTGCGTCCTTCTCCCTGATGGCTAGGAGACATGGAGAGAAGGTAATGGCTGTTTGGTGAGGGCGGAAGGCTGATATGTTGAGGACTCTTCGCTGCCTCTAGTGGAGAATGCTGAGGAGAGCACTGTGGGCTTAGGAATGTGGAGGACAATATGCCATTTTGTCCGGAAGGTTCCATGCAATGGCTATTTACAAGATGAGGCATCTGAGGTGTCCCACAGTTACTTAATGCCTCAGAATTGCTAGCCTTACCTTTCAAGGCAGCTTGCTTAGAGGCAAATGGGCAGCTGGACACTGCATTCTCCTGCTTGACTGGAAAACCAAACACACGTGCTGGGGGCTGCTTATCTTCCAGTCCATGGCTTCTTTTGCGCTTCTGGAGCTGCATTCTCAACTCTTCCACTTGCCTCTGCTCCTGTTGCAATTTCCAAGTCAGCTCATTGATTACTTTTTGCTTTTCCACTAACATTTTGTCTTTCTCTGTGTCAACCCTTTCAACATCATGCTGGATGCCAACTCCGTTGATGCTTCCCACCAGGTTCTCCTCGCAACCACCTTGCACAGGTGAAGGGTGCAAGACAAACTGAGGGGAAGACATTGGTCCTTCATTGAAACTGTCTGGCAAGGAGCCACTCACTGAAAGGTCAGAGGAAGCTGGAGAGATGGGTGGAGTGGAACTAGTGCTGCCAAAATGGTAAAAGCCATTGGATAACAGACTGGTAGAAGACTGTGATGGATAACTGGAGAGCGAGCTTGTTGGGGTTACTGGGAAAGTGACAGTGGTTATTTCATTGAAAGAAGCCACTGAATTCCCACTGCACTCTTGAAAGGGTCTAAGACGTTCCATCAAGGCTGTTTTTGTACCTGACACAGGAAGTCCCCTTATTCGGAGTTGCTGTCTTAATTCTGACACCTGTGATAAAATGTCTTCATTAGTGTCGATCTCATTTTTTTACTTTATTGCATGTTTATTGTTGAAAAATAAACTTCTTTTAATCAGACTGTTTTAGCCAAACAAAAGCTAAATCTAGAATCATTTGTTCCGACAGAGAGATCTTACTATTACCTAGTCTTCAGAGAAACTGCTATTAACCGTTAACTCTAAATTGGGGGACCTTGTACAACATTGTCATTTCCAATGGATTTCTATAACCCTGGAATTATTTTGAATAATCAAATCATAGTATACAATAATGAGTCTGAATTAAGAATGAATGCCTTTCTCTTACAGATATTTGTCTAAATTCAGCCTGTGTTATTATGCATATATGTCAGGATAATTCTAATGCAGAGTTTCTAGATATACATCAACCAATTTATGTAAAAGAAAAGCAGAATGTGGATGAAAGAAGTCATGTCAAGGTGGTTTAGCTGAGGTAACCAGAATTCAGATAAGTTACCTCAGAATTCAGATAAGTTCATTGACACTAAGACTGTGCAAAGATTCAGAGTCAAAATCACATATAAGCCCAAGAAAAGATATGGTACTTTTAAGTAGTTGCTTACATGTGACCAAAAGGTGATTTGACATATGTACTGTATGCCAAACCACCTTTTCTTCTTCAAATCCTTCACATCCTTCAAATTTGTCAGGGTTCCAAGTAACAGACCCAATGCAATCAAAACTCTGAGGCCAAGGCGTTCCTCGAAGCCCAAATTTATTAGGCATGTCATATTGGCACATCTGGTGAAAACCCGACTCTGAAGGTCCCGGGGTTTTCCCCACCCAAATTAATTTCAAAGTTCCTTCCCCCAGTCCACATGTCCATCACATGGTCCAACCAGGTCACAGTCCCCACTCCACTTGGGTTCAGTCCACGCCTCCTCAGCACCTGGTGGGAACTTCCTTGATTCCCAGGAGAAAGAAATTTTATTTTGGATACAAGTCCCCAGATATCTCTACTCCCCCCTCCCATTCCCACAGCTCCAACCAGCCTTACTGTGGCAGCCCTGAAGATGCTCCAAAATGGCTTTAGGGTTGACATCCACATCATTGTATGGTCTTAATTGTCACCCATCTTAGATTACACACAAAATCACAATTTGCCAAATACTGCATGTTAAAGTGCTGCAATTTTAATTTTGAAAATAACGGAAGTTTTAATTAAGTGTTGCACTACTTAGGAAGACTTTCACGTTGGTTAAATTGCTTGAGTTAACAAACAACACACTTGCAAGACTGAGCTTACATAAAGCATCGAGCTGTAATGTGATCTTCATCTAATGTAAAGTAATGTGCAGTGTGTGACAGTTAAGGGGCCTCAATTCAGCTTTCTCCCTTTTCCAAGAGCCTCAGAAGGTAATCTCAATGGAGTGACGGTGAATATGTTTGTCCCTCTTTTTGTGATTTTTAGGATGGGAAAAAGCCGCTGAGAACAATCAAAACAATCCCAATTCCACTTTAAACATATAATGCACACCACAATCACTCAAAACCTGCATCTGAAGGTTTGAAGGGTAAGAAAGAAATGGGCTGGTTTTCAGAAGCTTCCTGTCTCCACTTCTACACATTAAAAACCGGGGTGGGGGGACTGAAGGACTGAAATAGACTCCCAATAGGATAATTTTGGAAATTGCCTTTTGGAGTGGGAAGAGCCTTTCAAACACAAATGAAGGCAAATATATGTGTCCCAGGATAATGTTGCAGGATCCAATTTGGGTCGGTCACTGGGACCAAAGGTCTTTTAACCTTTCTAACACCTTAAAAAAAAGACTCTTATTGCCATTTTGCTCCATATCAGCAACATATACTTGGGTATGTATTGGGGTGAGGGTATGGTGCAGATTATGTTTATTGGCTGTGGTTTAGCACTCTGGTATATACAGTAAGTTACAGTTTCTGGTTTAGCCTTTGGCAAATGAGGGCCATTGCAATTGATTCAATAAACTATAATTAAACCTTCTATAACTTGCCGTGTCTTCTAACATTGTTACACCATACTCTGTGCATAATACTCACTTTAAGGTCATCCAGATTTGATGGGAGAGGACCTGGTTTGAGGGATGAAATGCAAGATGGCCCAGAAAAGGTTCCCTTCACTGGAGAAAGAGGATTATTGGTGATTGTTGTAGGGGAAGAGCCTGAGATTTTAGGCTCATTTGGTTGTCTAAAAAAACAGGAGCAACATTTGTTACTGTGATTTCTTCTTTTGTTTATAAATCAATGTCAATTGTCAGTGTATCAGTTTTGATCCTAGTTTTATTATGCATTCACTATCATTTTTTCCCTGAGATTTCAGTACAAAATAGTAGTACTTTACCAGAATTTCAAACTGAGAGATGCTTTGGCCCAGTACAGGCTTGTAGTGCTCACCTTAAAACAGGAGTGTTGATTTTATTGAGGGCCGCATTCAGGGTTGTATTTGACTTTGGGGGGGGCTAGGGGGCGTGGCCAGGGGGCATGACCAGCTCAACATCACTCATGTCTCGGGGGCACCTGTGATGGCCCGAGTGCTCTGCCAGTGAAAACGGGCTCCTGAGCTCCATTTTCAGCTGCGACGGCCTTCTGCAACCCTCTGCCAGCGAAAACGGAGCTCCGTTTTTGCTGGCAGAGGCACCGTGGGCCAGTCCTTTGCTGTTTCCAGGGCAGCCCCGCGGGCTAGATTGAAGCATCCCACAGGCCGGATCTGGCCCCCGGGCCTTGAGTTTGACACCCCTAAGGCTTATTTCAAGGTCTCCAAGTTAGAGAAGAATTCCTAGTTTAGCAGCTCAAGTCCTAAGCCCCAAACTCTTCTCATTTCCTGTAGCAAGGGCACCCAAACCTACTGGATATATATCGATCCTTCATTTCCAGTGAGCAAGCTGCACACTCGGCGGACATAGTAGGAATATTTATAACATGCAAGTCTAATATTTAAAGGATGCTAATCAGCCACACCGTCAAATGGTGGCATAGCTCTGTTACAAATGGTCACCTAGGAAGACGGAAAAAACATTTCCACCAGCAACTCACTTTAGCTGAGAGGAATGTGACCCAGGGTAACTGAACTGCTGCTGGTGCCGATGCTGCTGTTGCTGGCTAAGGATCTGGAGCTGCAGGAAGAGCTGCTGTTGTTGCAGTAGCCTGGCGTAGGCAGAGTCCATGGGAGGAGGAGACTTTTCTGCCTTCTGGTCTGGTGGAATGTACTGGTGGTACTTTAGCTTCTTCACTTTGGGCTTCATCTCCTTAGGTTTTTTGTGACGATTCTTGCCATCACTTGAAGTTTTTGACTGTGTGTTCCACGCAAAAAATATCAGGAAGGTCAGTTGGAACCCAGAGCTTTTGAATGGCCTATCTAATTAACCCATTTCTTGCTAAGTCTGAATTCTCTGGAGGACTACCCCTGATATTCAGTACCCTCAAAAGCCTTTGAGCTTCAAAATGTTGGGTGAGAAATATAAGAGAAACCTGATTCACTCTTCCTCCTTTTATATGCAGTTCAGCGCATAAAACAACTGGCATCATGTTCACATAGTACTAGGTGCACGTTCCTTTCAAATATTCTGATTTTCCACCTGCTGCCATTTAAGAAGACATGGAAAATAATTTCAAAATGGCAAAGGACCCTTGCACTTTAGTGCAGGTATTTAGTATAATATTTAAAAATCAAAGTATCCTTAAATAGCTACATTTGAACTTCCTAACTTAAATCTGTCCGCTTCATGAATGACAGAAGGGCAAAAAAGATGCATCTATATAACACTAACTGCCATCCCTGCCTTTCTGATTAATTACTCCACTTAATTAATTATGCAAAATTTCCTTAGTGGTCATATTTGTGGGCTGTAATTTCAGAAATATTCCAGTTACTTTTAAAACCAGCATTTCTCTTTCAGAGCAACCATGGTTATGCTCTAGTAGTTGGTCAACACTTGTCTCCTTTTACCTAAATTATGAAAGATACTAACATACCTTTACAGATGTAGTAATAGGAATAGGAGGTGTCTGCTGCCCATTGAGCTGTTTTGGACTTTCTGGCTGACTATTTTGCAGAGATGACGAATCAGCCATATCATTTTCAGAACTATGGGAATGGCCCTGAAACCAAAAAAACCATTGAAAATACATGTGACAATTATACCATCAATGTAGATAGTTTCATGAAGATTGGTGCAAGCAGGCAATTTATGAAGGCATATATCAGTGAGCTAGACTAGTTGGATTGGCAGCTGGTTACCTTGCCTTTGTTCCATTTTTTAAATTGTAGTAAGGGCTGAATCTATGTATTAGCTCATGGGACATATCAAAATACAGAATAAAACATAATACATAATACGAGAAGCAGGTTAAATAAAAAAGATAAACTAAGGAATAAAATATTAGGTTATTGAGTCATCACTACAATTTACCCCAATCAGACCCACATATGTAGATCCCAACTAAACTGTTTTATTCAGATAAAGGGCTGTGTTATATGTGATTTTTGAGTTCTGACCGCATATGAAATATGTAGTTCTAATATGAGGATCTCAATAGTTTGTTTGTCTGATATGTGATCCAAGATGCCAGTTTCTCTCTTTCTTATATAGTTGACACTCAAATAATATGTGTGCTATATATTCTATAGCTGGAGTTCTGCAAATACAAATATGTTCACTATAAGGGACTTGATTAAACAGTTTGTGTTTAACCATTGTACCTTGCAGTTCGAATCTGATATGTGTAGGCTGAATCTATACATTATCTTACCTCCTTGAGGGATACTTTTATTTGGTAATTCTCCATGCAGCATATCACATGGATTATGTATCAGTTTAGAAACTCTCTGTACAATTAGGAAAATCCTTATGGTGAGTCATAGCAAAAGCAGTCTTACATCAAAATTAAGCAATAAGTAGAATGGTCTGAAGCTTAGGCAGATATGCATGACAACCTGTAAGAGTGATGAGGTATACTGTGGAAGTCTGATCATCTTTTAGCTTGCATACAGTTAAGTAAATCCATGCTGCCAAATGATTCACATATACAAGTGTACGTACAAACAACATTTTTGGGATTTTCACCATAATCAATACCTTTTGCAGATGACTTTGGATGGCCTGTTAAACTATTCCTATAAGTAATATGTGTACTAAGACCAATCACATTTATCAGGCTGGTGTTATTAGGAAACCAAATGGAAGATCATTGGGCTCCCTGCCATAAGTGCTTGGAAAATGGAGATGCCCCATGCCAAGTACACTGTGTAACAAAGCTGTTGGAATGAAGAAGAGCAGCACTAGCCAAGAATATGTCATGTTCAGGTTAACAGTGGCTTGGGATCCTTTGCAGGACACCCCCATGTTTTATGTAACCACCAAAGCCTGACCTTACGGATGACTTCCTGCACAGGCTATAGTGCCCTTAGAGAATTTTGACATGTACTGCACCTTTACACCCATACCTTGATTGCATTTGCCTGAGAAAGAACAAATTATTCCTCTTCTGAGGGTTAGAATCAAATAGCTAATCCTGAATGCTATTTTAGAACGAAGGCAAATTACGAAAATATATAACAATGGGGCTGATGAGAAATATCCTTACTATATTGGTTGTTAGGTATCTTTTCTTCCCAAACCAGACTTAAGAGTACTGATGGGAAAAATGGCTACCATTTTTATACAGATATTAGCTATGCACTGTCCCAAAGGAAGATAAGATCTCCTTTGTGTTAAACTCTACTCTTGGTGACTTTATGGACATTTCTGTGTGGTTTTCCTAGCAGCAATATGGAAGTACTTTGCCATTGCCTTTTTCCAGGATGTTTTTCCATTTCCTAGTCATCAACATCCTTGACATCCCCAGATAGAATCCCATCTGAATATTAACCAGATCTTTCCTTAGCTTTTTGAGATCGTCCAAGACTGCCAACAAAGGCCATCAGCTATAGAGTAATTTGAGATGACAGGCCAGTAATACATTATACAATCTAATTAATCCTCTCAATGAGATGGTAAATTGAATGGGATTTTGGTTCTCCTACTACTGAGCAAGACAAATTCCAAACTGTGATGTGATTGAACATAATATTCACAACTCTCTGCAATCTAACCTGCAGTAGGTGATTAAAATATCTAAGAATGTATCTAAGAATAGCTTTGTCACATCAGATCAGTTTTAATCTAGCAAGTACAAGTAACTGTCAATCTGACAAGTAAACCATGACAACTCATGTTGCATAAAATGACAGTCTACTAACCCCTTCTTCTTAGCTAAACACAAACTCAGGCAGTACAGCTGAAATGCAAATATTAAAAATGATTATTTGACCGAGTGTATACTAGAACCTGTATATTCTACCAAAATCAGAGCAAAGCAAATTTATAGAAGTCATATATCAACCTAACAGTCTACCTTGCAACTGTTATATACGTTATAGTCACTTCATGGAATTTTCTTCTGAGCAAAACTGTTTTTATTTAATCTGAGGCTTTTAGACTTTCTCCAACCCAGAGAAAATATAGAAAGCTGGAGTTACAAGTACAGTTTTTCCTCACGCTAAATTGGAGAGGGGTAAATATTGCCTTCTGCTTGCACACCTTGCATATTAAAATATATAATAAATAAATAACAATAAATAAATAATAAATAACCAAACAGTGAAGTTAGCATGATGACCATAGTGATATGGAGATAAACCATGATGACCATGGTTTCAAAGAGATGAGAGACAGGAAACCGAGGGAAGTGTAATGGCAAGCTAATAACCATGTACTACTAACTCAGCCTCTCCTGTGCTGTGGTTCTTACCATGTGGGAAAACAGTCATCCCAAGGCTCTGTCATCACAGAGAAAGGGAAAGTGAGATCACTCTAGACTCATTATACTGTCAAAGCTTAGAACATTCCATGTCAACAGCACTACTGCAGTGTACAAAGCTGTCTACAGATGGGGTCAAACAATTCCAGGCTCATTTTTTGTTAAGCTAGATATGATCCAGTTATTTTCCCTAAATTTGGAAAGAATTCCAATCATTTTCCAAGCTACATTTGGGCCCGTTGGATACATTGGTTAAAATGCATCCACCCATTTTATAGACAACAGCAAAAGTACTTTGTTGGTTGGACTTTGGGTTGGACTCCCCATCCCAGAGCTTTTCTTTAAAACTGTCCTTCAAGATTTCCCCCTATGTCACCTAAACACTCTCTTAAAAACCTGCCTTTAGGGGTGAGAAGCAAAACAATTTTCTCACACAAGATTGCTGGGGCCAAAGATGCTTGCAAAGAATGACTTTATTTAAAGAGGCATGATACACATTCTTGAGGTACAATTCAAAACAGGTTCTAAGCTATGAAGTCTCTCTAAGTCAAAGGTTAACTATTACTGAACCTTCAAACCTCATTTTCTCAACCAGACCCCATTTTTTTTGTGCTTTCACACAATCTAAGAATAACACTCCTGAAAGTTTTTTTTAAAATAATAACCTGTTGTTATTTAATAGGAGATGAGACTTGAAACATCTGCACCAAATATTATTTTACCTGAGTTGTCCCAGACACTGAAGGAAATGTTGCTTCAGGTATTTTGATTCTTGCTGCCAATTCTGTAGACCCTTGAGAATCCTCACTTTTAACTTGCTCTGGGGACATCCCATCATTGCTGCTATCTTCTTCAAAAGCAAAGGCATCTGAAGATTTAGTGAAGTTTCCTTGGGTACCTAGGAAGATAGATGAACTCAGTAATAGGTTATAATGACTTTATTGTGAATGGCAATGGGTATCGAATGAATGTGCAAGAAAAAAAATTGCAAGTGGGAAATGTTCATACTTGGTATTACAGTATATACAGTATAACATCATCAGAGACCCCTCATTATTTGGGGGGGATGTTTCATTTTAACATTAAAATGAGAACCACAAAACTCTGAATAATAAAGAACTTGAGTCTTTGGGAACTGAGGGATTAGTTTCCAAAGCCTTTAGTTGTCATTTGCCTTCTCTACAACATTTCTTGTCTTGTCCTTCCACTGATGTCAATGTACCACTTGGCAGATCTGACTGAGTCAAATTTTTTGCAAGGCTCCATATAACTTCCCAAGTAAGCTGGCCTTATTCTTTAGAGAACTTGCTTGACTGATAATGGAAGAAGTAGCTACAGTTGCCTCCTGTGACTTGCACAGGCTTTTCTGCTATGTGCAATCCTTATGATCTCAATGAAGGGGCTTCTTGATGACACAGCGAGACATGAGTTCTGTGCAGTTGCTTCACTGATGAAAGGCACATCCAGCAAGATCACAAAAGAGCCACTGCACAGCTCACAGCAAACTCTAGTGGCCAATGTGGTACAAAATTATGATGATCTGCACCAGCACAATCAAGAGGATACTCTCCCAACATTGTGAAAGAGAATACAGAGAAATCAGTATGAGTCATATGATGCAACTGAGAAATTACCACCATCATCAGCTGAGTAAATCACTGCAAAGAAGTCTGTTGCCACAGGAAATCCATATGAAGCCTCACACCTAGGCTTATCCACCAAAACCTACAGTAACTAGGAAGTACACTGCCCAGATGATCTACTTGTATCCTTAAAAAAAATACCATACATGTAAATTTGATATTTGTATTAAATAGGGCCCTGGTGGCACAGTGGTTAGAATGTAATACTGCAGGCTACTTCTGCTGACAGTCGGCCGACTGCAGTTTGGCAGTTCGATTCTCACTGGCTCAAGGTTAACTCAGCCTTCCGTCCTTCCGAGGTCAGTAAAATGAGGACCCAGATTGTTGGGGGCAATATGCTGACTCTGTAAAACCACTTAGAGAGGGCTGTAAAGCATTGGGAAGCGATATATAAGTCTAAGTGCTATTGCTATATAAATTTTAAATACAGCATGTATTACAAGAATGTGTGCAAAATGACCGTCCATTTTGCACACACGTCACATAACAAAAAACAAGATCAAAACTACATATAGGATGATTATGTATGTACCATATCCTGATCTCTATTTAGCAATCACCGATAAGCAAAGCTGCAATAGCAAAGGCTTATCTAACTGTAGACCAGTAATAAAACAAACCAAATAAAATATAAATAACCAATTCCCCCCCTCCGCCCCCAAAATAAATTCCAAGAACCTGAAAATAAAGCAATGGTCAACCCATGATGGTATTCAGTCGATGAAAACCATCACTGTAAGTTGATAAAATAGAGATTGAGCGTCATAATTGCAAGAGAATACTTTATTTATTTCAGAAAAATACTCTGATCTGGCTGTAAAACTCAGAGTACATTTCATCATCTCATATATACAGATAAAATTATGCTGAATACACAAGCTATAAACTTAGACTGCTAGAATTTCTATCAAGTGATTTTTTTTTTTAGCAGATCTTGTATGTATATATTCCAGATATTTCTTAAAGCAATAAGGGCCATTATTTTCTATTCTGGGTTTTCGAAACATATTTTCTATTTTAATGGAGGTATTATAATGTACAATTTGTACACAATTTGTTTCCATGTAAGTTGCTAAACCACTCCCATGAGTTCCTGTACAATTTTTCTAGGGCAAAAGCTATACTGGACTTTGAAATCTCATACTGGATCAGCACTGCAAAAATGGTGTGACTAGGACAAAATCTAAATCTGATTTCATTTAATGTATATTTAACCTTAACTGCAATAAAATACAATTATTCTGTGATCATGTCATCAATTTCTTCTTTTGTAGAAGAAGAGATTGGACAGACATTTATCTGGAATGGTATAGGGTCTCCTGCATGAGCAGGGGGTTGGATTAGAAGACTTCCAAGGTCCCTTCCAACTCTGTTATTCTGTATTGAAAATTACACTATGGAAGGGAAAGATAACAGATAACAGTGGACAGACAGGATCTGCAATATCACCTCTGGAATAGCTGTGGATTGTCACTGAAGCTGAGTCAAGACAGGATTTCACCACCAGTTCAACACAAATTGGGTTTAACATAATGAACTTTTGGAAGTTTCTGCCAACCATACCCTAATCCAAGCAGCCTCATTAGATTCAGATCCTTATCAGAATTTCACAGCTCTGAAGAATGAAACTGCTATCTATTCTTTCAGGACAAATTATTCCTCTCCTGTCAGTTTGTTTCTTAAAAATGGATAGAACTGCTGGCAAAACATAGTTCATCCTGGGAGAGAAAACATATTCAAGGAAGTCCCCAAGACTGTGTTGCCCAATCTCTGCTCAACAAACATCAAAATCCTAAAATGCCCCCCTCCCCTTTAAAAATGTCGCAGTTTCCTTAGAGGAACACAATGAAGAGACTTTTTTGCATTGTCGGTTTTGCTTCCTCAAGACTCAGTATGACTCCTGCCAGATGCTGCTTCTCTGCCACTCAGCAGACTGGAGGAGTTCTGGAAAGTGTTCCCGTGCAATATCCCGTCATCTAGCAGGCAAAAGCGCTTGACCCTTGGCTTCTACTGATAAGTAAAGTGCTGGGAAAGACAGGCTCTATCACAAAGCCCCCGAAAGGCTGGAAGACAGTGGAAGAAAAGAAGATTCCTTCTATGCCCTGTAATCTTTGCAGGGCCGAGTCTGGCTTTGATCAAGTGTCTTCCTGCTTAGCTAGCAAAGAGATATGTTGGATGCGGAGGGAACATGCCAATAAGGAATAAACCATTCAGAAATACTTAAGTTCTGGTTGCTCATCAACATGCATCCATGCTCCTTCAGAGGAATCACTCCAAAGGCAACCCCAAAGGAGTTTCTCCATTATAGTGGAATGTGCCTTCCTCCTCTGGTGTGCTGGGTACAAAAATGTACCTGAACCATTACCTATGAAAACCTGAACAGGTACCTATTAAAATTACCTTTGATGGCCTCTTTCACAGCTGAGTCAACGGGAATGATATTCTTCTCCACCAGCTCCAGAGGTCCTGGTCTAAGAGCAATTTTTTCATTCAGATTGTCTGCAAGACGAGCTCGTTTTAGTTTCATCTGACTAGCTTGAATGGATTCTTCTGCAGTTGAATCTGTCAAGTAAGTGGTGAAAATGATCAAGTCTTGTACCAAATGACTTTTTCTTTTCCTGCTTAGAAAAAAGCTCAACAAGCACAGCATCCTATACGTCATGTCAGAACAGTTTCTTTAAAGAGAAAATATGCAAGTCCCTTGACATGGATGCAATTGTAACAAAAAGCGTTTAATCAGAACACACTTGGGTTTCACATTGTAGTAGAGTAGAGTAGAGTAGAGTAGAGTAGAGTAGAATAGAATAGAATAGAATAGAATAGAATAGAATAGAATAGAATAGAATAGAATAGAATAGAATAGAATAGAATAGAATAGAATAGAATAGAATAGAATAGATTATTGGCCAAGTGTCATTGGAGACACAAGGAATTTGTCTCTGGTGCATAAGCTCTCAGTGTCCATACAAGCAGTAAGTGATAAATCATGATCATGGTCATTGTAAAAATACATTCATCATAAATCATAAGATACAACACTTAGTGATAGTCATAGGATACTAAATAAGCAATCAATATAAATCATACTAGGATACTAAGTAAACAATATAAATTGTAAGATACAAGCAACAAAGTTATAGTTATAAGAAGATAGATAATAAGAAAGATGAGAAGAATAATAGAATGCATTATAGAAGAAGAATCTAGAAGAATATGTATTATTCTATTATACTTCTAGATTATTATTATTCTATAATGCATTCTATTATTCTTCTCATCTTTCCTATTACCTATCTTCTTATCTTCTTATAACTATAACTTTGTAGAATACATATTATATATAATGCAATGCAATGCAACGCAATGCAATGCTCTGCTATATTATATTATATTATATTATATTAATTATATTATATTAATTATGTTATATATATTATATATTATATTATATTATAGTACATATAATATGTGGACCAAGCAAAGCTGTTTGTTATAAGATGAATGTGCTGAGGTGAAATAATTCTAATTTGGGGGGGTG
>QLTV01002664.1:1577561-1596929 GCA_003457575.1 Thermophis baileyi
TTATTATTATATTCATAAAGTGGTGTGTTTGTAGCTTAGTGTGATATGTCAACAAGGTCAGTTAGTAAATCATAACTTACTTTTGGAAAGGAAATCATGATTTCAAACAATGGCTAGTGATTGTCTCACTGATTTTTACTACTTATTAGAAATATTCACACTATCATAAAGATTTATTCAACTGCACGGTTTATTTGCTTTATTACTGGCTTGTTCAACAAAGCATACAAAAATAAACTCTAGCAAGCATGACAAGAAAGCATAGCCAACTAGTCATATGCAGAAAAAATAATTAGATTGACTACATTAGATAATAGGTATCTAACAACACGGAATCACAGAATGTAACAGTTGGAAAGGACTTTCTTTCAGGCTTGGTACAAAAAGTATTACCTGTATATGGTTTCCAACTAATATTCTTCTCCATTCATGTGAGCATTTCCCACAACATTGCCTCTATCTCAGTAGGCTAGGAATCATTACGAGTGAGTTCTTAGTGTAAATAGACTAGAGTTAATGGGTATTATGTAAATTATATCTGGATAAAATCATTTATATGCTCCCATTTTTTAAAAAACCACATCTCTTAAGCTAAAAGAGAAATGCAAAACTTTTGGATTAGTGGATAAAAGATACCATCCATAGATGGAATATAGTTGGAGGGAGTATTAATACTTAATTTACTTATTAAATGGATTTTATTTTATTTTTTACAATAGAGAGCAACTCAGCCAGTCTTACCTTGAACAATGTGCATATCAAGCAGTTCAGAATGCTCAGGTCTGTTTCGGATCTTGTGCTTAAAATAATCTTCAGTCTGTAGAACATAAGAGCAGAGATTGTTACCTCACTAGCTTAATTTAAGAGCTGCGGTGGTGCAGTGTTTAGAATACAGTACTGCAGTTTACTTCTGCTGACTGCCGGCTGCCTGCAATTTGGCAGTTCGAATGTCACCAGGCTCAAGGTTGATTCAGCCTTCCATCCTTCCGAGGTCGGTAAAATGAGGACCCAGAATGTTGGGGGCAATATGCTGACTCTGTAAACCGGCTGTAAAGCACTGTAAAGCGGTATATAAGTCTAAGTGCTATTGCTATTTACTTAAGATATTATGTATTTCATTATAATGAGGAAACTGTACTATTTTAGTAGACACTCTCTATTTTACTCTAGACTTAAAACATGATCTGCTTACAACAATTTCTAATCTGGATACCAAACTTTTACTAGTTAGATTTGGATCTGTTAAAATCTCCATTAATATCTCTTAGAACACAAATTACTGATACAATGGACTGGTGACATGAAACAGCAAATTAGAACATGTATTAAATTCAAAACAGTTCAGTTCTTGTAACATAGACTGCAACTGCCTACAACATATACTTGGACTAAAGCAAATTCACTGACTTCATTTAAATAAATTTCAGGTGCTGTTTTTTGTCCATGAAATCACTGCTGCATTTGTTTAAATTGATGTAATTAAACTAATGTTGTCTCTGGAGATTCTCAGTCATCCAAACTAATGTTGTTTCAGCTCATGTGTGAAAAAAGGTTCATATAGACCTCCCAGCAAACAACCATTCTCTAGCTACCTAAGAAATATACTACTGTAAATTTGTCACTCAGTACTTTCAATTAAGAACCCAGTACTTTCAATAAAGGTTGAGAATGTATTTGTGAGTCTATTTTGGCTTTCCAAATGGATCCACTTTAGGCCCTTTGACTCATATAATCCTTTTTTTCTTCTAGGCAATCAGCCAGTATAAGCTTTTGAAGAGACAGTGAGATATTAACCTATGTCTGAACATACACAACACTTCAAAGATACTTCAGACTGCTTGAAGTCTCCCAAGCACATTAATTTTTCACAATGGGCTACAGATCCTTCTTTACATTAGCCATGACTTTTTGCAAGACACTCATGTAAAATAATGTAATCTCCCCCATCATCTTCTTGGCATCATTTTGAAACTAGTGGGTATATTTCTCCAGAACTGGTAAAATGGAGCCAATCATTTGGTTCCCCTGTCTGCATGAGACCCAGTCATCCTACTGTTCCATGAACGGAGAAATAACACATATGTTGTGTTATGGTGGCTATAAGTACAAAGAGCTCTGGTGCTTAGAATGTAGTATGGCAGGCTAACTCTGGAGATTGATCTGACCGGCTCAAGGTTGACTCAGCCTTCCAATCTTCTGAGGTAAAATGAAGACCCAGATTGTTGGGGGCAATATGCTGACATTGTAAACCACCCAAAGAGTGCTGTAAAGCACTCTGGGGCAGTATATATTACTATTACTATTGCTAATTCCTAAGCATTTCAAACCAATGGACATTTCTAGGATCTTACAAAACATCTCTATGCTATTGGCCACAACCTAGCATTATTTATGGTGGTCAAGGACTTTCCAGCCATTCTGTCATGTTCCATAAATTAGAAATATAGGACATTAAACCTACAGTCACAAACAAACAAAGCTTTTTCCAGTGGGATTATATTTCTTCTTATGCATTTATTTATTTATTTATTTAAAAAAGGCTTAGTTGGTCTAGATCTCTTAAAAAGAACCTGTTCCATGCAGACAAAGACCTCCATATTATCATATTATATCTGCAAAGAGAAATGGAATCTTGTCTGAGCAAAATAATTACTTCTATCAGGTATATCACAAACAGTATGGAGTGAACATCATCCTGTTGATATTGTTGGAGGACAGGTGATACTTTGGTCTTTGAAAATAGGAGAACCTACACCTGTTGGGAGCGGGAGGACAAGTTGAATTGCCAGTAAACACAGGAAATCCTTAATCCAATGTACATGAGATAAACTCGCCCCCCCAAATAATTTATTTGCAAGTGGGCAGTGAGCAAAATTATTAGAATCCCAACCCTGCTACAGTTTTGGTGTTTCTATTATCCAAGTCTGTGATCAGCTACCGAACAAGTCAATCTGTTTTCATAATAGGAATCTGGCTTAACCAATGAGCCTATGTGTAGTAAGATAAATGTGAGAATATATTGCAATTTTTTTTGTCATTGGCTCTTCCATTTTGGCTTTTCCACCAGCTTTGATTTACAATGCCTAATCTCACTGCAAGGGCTGTTGACAACAAGACACAGAGCACCGGTGGTCACCATCTCAAAGGAACCTTACACTGTCATAAGAACTGAAGAGCCATGTGGTACACGGCAAGCAAAAGGATCAAGGTTTCCTTCTGGGATTTCCCCACAACCCCTTTGGCTTGCATGATCAAGTGTAGCTAACTTGAATACACTTTCCAGCTTACAGAGTTCAGATATTCATTTTCCTATGGCTATGTGCCAATGCCTAAGCTGAACATCCCATCAATGTGTTTAGCACAGTTGTCTTCATTGAGATATGTCATTAAGCATTTTTTTTTCCAGCCACAGCTTCGTAGAGGGATTTTCTGAGTCCTAAAAGGATTGTTATCCAGAGTGATGCCAACACCATCTACTCACTCAAATGCCTCCCCAATGTTACCTTGGTTCTCTCCAAGCTCTTCTTTTGCTCATGGAAGGGAGAAGGGCTTTTCAGTGCTGCAAACAGAAACAGAGAGAAGCCCAGTGAGTCCAACATGCATAGAGCATACATTCAGCTTCACATTCTTCATAATAATAACAATAATAGTCACAACAGTAACACTAACATCTGCAATCTTATAGAAATCACTCGTCTTTATCATAGATGAAAAATTGTGGAGGGTGGAGCTGAGCAAAGAGACAGATGTCATCTAAGCAGGAGACCCTCTCGTGGTGGATATCTTGGTGTGAGGGAGGCTAACACAAAAGCACAACTTATCCAGGATCTGGGCATTTTCTCTGAAACAGTCTAAGAAATGCATTCAAAGTCTTGCACATTAATTCTAAATACTGTTACGTGAGGTCATGCTTCTCAGATTGCGGTGGAGAATTCAGCATGATCAGTCAGAGAAGATCTAGCTGTAAACTGGACTGCCAATGAATGTCTCCCTTTAGCAACACTTGAGCTATAATTCATCACCTGGCTTCAGCACTTAAGAAATCAGTAAAAGGAAAAATATGTTCTCTCCCGCCCCCATTTTATTTGATCTTTTTTCAGTTTTAGAGGGCTACTACAGTTATCCATTAAATTCCAATTTTCCCAGTTGTGTTTCTTGTACGAACCATTTTAGAATACTTATTTTAGCCGGCAGCTTAAAAACCATCTTAAAAAGCCAACAACAAAATATATCAGAAAAAATGCCAAATTATTATAATGGGGGGTTTGTATCTTGCATAGCCTCTTGGGACCATCAAGTTGCCCAGAATCAATGGAAAAAGGCAGATTTGGGCAATGTTCTTTTGAAAACATTTTGTGTGCCAGCAGTGAACAGCAACTACATATTTATTCAGGAGAAGAGACAGGGAAATTGTAGTGCGTGAGGCAAAAACTGCTTCCTCAATTTTCCCAGTATTGAGTATCCAATCATTTCTTTTTCTCTGCAAGTCCTTCACATGGAATCCATTTCTGATTATGCTATATTAATGCAGGTTTTTTCAACTTTGACAACTTTAAAATGTATGGACTTCAATTCCCCCTGCTGGCTGGGGAATTCTGGGCGTTGAAGTCCACCCATCTTGAAATTGCTAAGGTTGAAAAACACTGCTATAATATGAAATAATACTAAAGCTAGTGTAAGTCACTTGGAATGCTGGAATAAACAGAAAAGTGGAGTATAAATTCAAGAATATATTTTGAAAATAAATTAATTGCTGGCAAGGGGCACTTCAAAAATATCTGCTTTTCCATCTCCCATCTCTTCTGATTTTTCATAACATAAAATGTTTTGCTTGCTTCGTTTCCCCCCCCCCCCCCCCCCGTCTACTCTTGCTTGAAACTCTTCTTGCATGTCCTGTAGCCTAGGAAAAATGAGCAGGGGTGAAATTGACCAGAGTTAACAGGCAACAGGCCAGCTCTAATTGTCTATTTGCTTCCAAACAGGCTACAGTAAAAACAAAAAGTTCCCTTGTGTTTTGCATGGAACCAGCCAGTGTGTTTTGGGGTTTGTGTGCGTGTTTTCTTCATAGTTTATCTTTTTTTTTAATTTGCAAAGAGCTCTGGGACAATTAAGATCCCATTTCGCTTAACCAGGCAGACAAGCCAGCATGCAGAGTTTTGGCTTGTTGTATTTTTTACCCCCCTTGGTCCTTGTTTGTGCTGGGAAAGGAACTATACTGAAATGGACGTTCACACAAACAGTGAGATGGAAAGAGGCCTTGTGCAACTGCAAGTGCCTGAATATAAGGTTTAATCAGTAGGGAGCTCATTTTATGCCGGATCTGACACTTATCCTTAATCTAGTAATCTCATTGGAGATAGAGAAAATGGGAAGGAAGAGAGAGAGAGAGAGAGAGAGAGATTGAGATAGAAATATTTCCCCATTTTAATTTTTTTAAAAAAATTTCATTTCAAAATGAGAAAATAGAAGGCAGGAATCTTCTTTTGCAAAATCTTAAACTTGACAAACTGTGCTGACTAGAAGCTAAATAAATGCTGATCAAGTGGTCCAATCTGGCTCTTTGAAATATCAGTGAATTTTTCATAAGGAAATCTTTCTTCCCCATAAACTTGTTTTTGGAACTGTTTTTCATTAAGTGGGAGGCTGCCTCTGTATTTTAAGAGGCTTAGAGAAGGTCCGTTGACACATACTGTAAGTCTTGACTGAGTTCAATCTCATTCTTGGGGCCATTTCTAAGCTTTGCTATTCCTTTCTGTTTATTATAGGTTAAAGAGAAGGGTTAAAGAGTAAAACTTCCTACTGTCCAAAGCTATACAAAAGCTCCTAGAGGTTTATTTCATTAATTGAAGTGTGGCCCAGGATCCAAAAAGAAAGTTTGCAGACAAAATTCAGGTCCCTGTTTTAGTAAGTGTCAAATTATTGTTTGCTTTCTTTGTACAATTTGATAAGGCATTCAGTCAAGCTGTGCAATGAGAAAACTAAAGACGATACTTTTTTAATTTCACAAGCAGTTTTTTTTAAAACTTTCGTTCACTATAAAAAAATTTAAGAGAGTAAAAACTGCTCTTAATTAATGATTTATCCAATCTTCACATGCCAGTTATGGCTTCTCTGCTTCAAATGAAATTTGTTGTCAGAGAAGTGAGTCGTTCTGCATTGATGTATTGGACAAGCTAATTTATTATTTATCCCCTAGATTTAAGAGGACCCAGCAGATGTATGCATCCAATATACACTCAAAACACAAACAGCAACTCCACAAAAATCAAACAAAGAAGAAAAAGAGTGAAATAAAAAATAGCATAGAACATCTTCTAATGCCACAGTTAGCAGTTGAAAAAAGATTTGTGAGAAAAGGCAGAATAAGTTGTAAAAATGATCAGTGCCAACTTCACTGATCTAAAACCTCCTTCCTCCTTTGAGATGTTTTAGAAGGAATATGCCTGTCCAGATGTGTGATCTGAACTAAGGAGGTGATGAAAATGCTTTGAAGAATATAATTTAGGCAAATACATTTAAAAAAATATACTCTACCAATGAATCAAATAACAACACTCATTAAATTGTTGTCTTCAGTTATGAGTTTTGCCTGTGTAACATGTTGCAAGGAATATAGAAAGAAAAGTCACAGAGAAAAACAGAGCATTTATATAAAGTAAATTCTGAAAGAAAATGAGGAAGAAGGCTGAATATTATGGCTGATACTTCTGCTCTTCCTCTATGTGGGTTTTCCAGGAATCTCCTGTCCAAATTCATACTACTTAGCATCCATCTTATTGCCTCAGCAGCTATTTCCAACCATTTTTGGTCACCATTTCCCTGCCTATTCTATAGAAATAATCACTGAATGAAGAAGCGAATAATCAGATTAAAAGGCAATTGACATTACTTGCCATAATAGATGACTACTATTTAAAATGGACTACTGTAAAGGCTGTTTCAGATTTTTCCAGATCCACTTTTTTTTTTTTTTTTGCAGTAAAAACAAACTGGCCAAAGACATGTGGCATAAATCCATTTATCTTGTATATGGCTAGCTGAATCTAACAAAACCCATGCCTTAGTTCATGGCTGCGCTCCTATCTGCTTTTATAAAACCTAGGTAAATAAATCTATTGTTCTTCAGTGGATATGAAGGATACTGTCAAACTCTGTCTTCTAGAAGAAGATACATTTTGGATTATGAAGGACAGGGAGATAAAGGTTTATCCCTCGGTATGGTGAACATCTGGGAGGTGGTTTGCCTGAGAACATAACCTACAACTATTATTCTTGCTTCTAGTTCCCTGTCACTTTCTTCCTTCTTCTCTTTGTGACCGAAAATGCCTTTCGGGAGGTAAACTAGAATTTTTATGGGGTGCCAAAGCATCCTTTGACAGTTGGCAAACACCAATGACACCTCATTTCTGTAGAACATGCCAGCTTGGCCTGATAGCGGGATAGGAATAAAACTGTCAAGAACTTTGGGCCACGCATTACATAAACAGTCCGTGAGGATCCACTCAGAAGTGATTACATGCTGTACCTGTCCTATAGAGGCTGAAATGCCCTATGAAACTGCCAAGCTGCTGCATGCGCCATTTGCGGGGAAGTGACAGATGATCCATGCCAAATATATAGAACCGTTGGCAAGTTGTGACTCAAGAGGAAAGCAATAGCAGAGCTAACAACCACATGCTAAACCCAACGGATTTTGCAGAAATGGTGTGTGTGGCTAAGAGTTAGGGTGATCCAGCAGATAGAGTGTTTGGGCTGGGAGACCTGGATTCAGATCCTAGTTTGACCATGGACTCACTGGGTGGCCTTGGGCAAGGTGTTATCTCTCTCAGTCTCAGTTTCCCCATCTGCAAAAAATTGGAATAATCATGACCTAATGACCTACCTTAGAGGGGTTGTTTTTCAAGGCATCCCAAACCTGGCAACAAATTAATGCAATCTAGTCTACTGCACATATAATCCCCCCCCCCCATGGACCCAGGGCTCGTTAGAATTCTTAGGAAAGTACAAGTTAAAGTTTTATACCTTATTTTAATTATTACAGCAGCAATAGCTCTTGGTAATTAAAAAAAATAAATCCCAAGCACTATTTCCAGGGAAACTCCTTCTACTTGCTTATCATCTCAGCAGAAAATAGGAGTACAACTCCTCTCAGGATGAGGAGTAGAGAAAAAAGATCTTTCTGAAGCATCCAATCTGGGTCAGTCACCGGGACCAGAGGTTTTATCTTCTGAGCTTTCGGATTCATCCTCAGGGAGCTTCTCTGTGTGCTCTGGGTTGTTCTGTGCATTGATGGCTGGCTATTGGGTTGTTGATAGCCAGCCATCAACCCCCCAATATACATCTAAGAAGTTACACAACAGCCACCATACAAATACCACACATAGAACAGGCCAAAGCAAAACAGAGAAGTTCCCTGAGGATGGGATCCTAGCATTTGGAAGGCAAAACCTCTGGTCCCGGTGACTGATTCAGATTGAATCCTGCAACATTATTCGGGGACACGCATATTCACCTTCTTTGGGAAACTTCTTTCTGTACAGGACTCCTTTTTGAACCCTCCCCTGTGAAAAATTTGATTCCTCCAAGGGTACTGCATAGCACTAGACTGGAGATGCTAAAGCAGTGCACCTGTAGAGGCCGTACCCTGCCCTGAATCAGTAATTATCCCAATGAAATACTCCAGGGACTGGTCTGGGAGAGCAGGGGAACGGTGGAGGGGACAGGGCAGACCTCAACCAAGTCTGCCTGGATACAGTATAGGTAGGGAGAACAAAACAAAGTACTTACGTGGCATGATGCCTTGGCTGGCAAGCTGCTCTCTGCTTCTTCGCTGCTGTAACCGCAACTGTAAAACTAGGAGAGAGTGCACCTTTCAGAAGTGAACTCTAAGTTCTCCCCAAATAACCGCAAACCTTTCATTTGTTCAGATTTTCCACTCTACAACTACAAAGGAAGAGTTCTGGACTTGATCACATGCAAGAAAGAATCGCCCTCATTCCAACAGCTTCATCCTATTACTGAAATGCGTTTTTTTCTTATTCTCTAAAACTAAGCCAATTAACCTGAGGTTTGGTCAAAGGATCCTTTCTCCACCTTCTCTCCCTTTCACTCCCATATGCAAAGGTTGACAATTTTATAACACAGCAGCAAGACTGGAACTGTAGCAAATTTGGCTAGGCTGACAAAAATATTGAGCTTTTGTTATGCCATTTTAATAAATTTATAATGCTTCCATTTTGATTCGTAGAGCTCCCTTTCATGTTAGGTAGATTGAAAAAAACAAAATATTTTCACGAGTTTACAAAAGAAAAGTATGACAGCTGCAAAATTAAATTATTTCACATATGGAATATGTGTCCAAACAGATACTTGGTGTTCTGTTGACCTACAAGAAGCAGCAGAAAATACAGAAAAGGAATGGGATAACTTTGATCTGTAAGATAAGAACATGAAGAATGACAAGAGAATGCAAGCAATAGCTATTCTTTCTCTGACAGAGCGTGAATGGGATTTACTAGACTGAAATTCTAACTAGATCAAATTAAATTGAGAGATAACATAATGTGTTGTGGATGTATCTTATTTAGAAATCAGTAAGTTTTATTCCTAGGTAAGTGAGATTGCAGCCTTAAGCTACTACTGAAGAATGTTATGAAAAGGAGTCTTTTTCTTTGCATTGTTTTGTTTTTTTGGGCTTTTGGAGAAAAATAATGGATGTAGCTAAAACTGAGAGGCAGTCTAGGAAGGTATGGGCAATCTTACAGAGAAGGCCTGCTTGTGACTATAAATAATTGAATAATCTTGAAACTTCTGACATTTAGTAAGTCCAACTTGTTCTTCCTTTCATTTGTGAGTAAAGTCCACTTATAGGACCTGCAAACACCTTTCTTTCTTTCTTTCTTTCTTTCACTTCCACTCATGATGGATAACCAGGTACATCTGGCATAACATAACCTTATCTTGAAGGACGAAAGGTGAACACCGTCACTTTAGCTTACAAAATCCATTTAATAATTATCAAGGTTCAAATTCCAAGTCACTAGATTTGTTTCCAAATTGAAAACCAAGTTCAATTGCATTTTGGACTTCTGACATTTTAAAAATTAGGAGAAATGAAAGCTGCAGACCAGAGAGAATGTTAAGTGAAGAAATCATATTTTGTCTGCTACAGGAAGATGTGATACACTCAGCCATTTGTCAAAGAAGCAAGTCAAGAATCAATTTACATATTACAAATATTATGCAGAAATCTTTCAAAATTGCTCAACATACTGATAGGTCTGTACTGATTTGCAATCCAAAACATAGTTACTAGTGAGTAAGCCTGGCAAAGGGCAGTAAGAGTCAACATCCACAAAACTGCAACAGAAGATGAACCAACAATGAAGTCTAGGAAAGAATGAATCTATCAATCCCTCTTATTCCTACCTGAACACTTTCAAACATCTTATATTCTTTCCATCCTGTTGATGAAGAAATCAGCCATTTTTGGAAAGTTCTTACCCAAAACTCAGTAGACTAAAATCTTGCCAATTTGTATTGACAATTTAGTCAAATAAAAGTAAAATATTCAAAGCCTTTGCCACTTCACTTTCTTTTACATTAGATTTTTTTCAAATCTCAAATTCTTTCTTTCCTGTATATCAAGAAATCTGAGATTACAGTATTGATAAGATGTTATAACAGAAAAGTTACTAAACCAAAGTGAGTAGATAGAGCTGCCATGGTGAATAATTTCATTTCGCCTCTTATATTCATCTCAGCATATACTCAGCTGAAGACAAATGTATATGCACTTTATTAAAGTCTCCCTATAATAATTTTTGAAACAATTTTCTTAGAAACTTGTATAATATATAAGCTTCTCTTTTTCCAAGTAATATTCATTCATAATGTTGTTCTTTCACTTTTGCAAAATCTACTTTTTTCCTTTAACCTTTAAGAAAATGACTGCTTTATCAACAAATAGACAAAACTCTGTTAAGTATTTTTTGCTGTAATTACCGTACATAAAGGGATTCTCAAATACTTCAGAAAATCAACATCCATTATTTTGGTGAAGAAATTCATTAATGTTCCGGGGAGGGGGGGAAACATCTCAATTTTTAAATCATGGCAGAACTGTTAAGGGAATGGAGCTTTGCCTTCTTGACAGGGACTAGTTCTTATTTGGATGGAACTGGGGGAAAAACTCTTGCCATTTCCACAAATAATCTCCAAGAAATGAGTCCCGGAGACAAATAGCTTCCTTGGGGCACCAGCACCCTCTTGAAAAGCTCTCATGATTTGTTTATGCCTGCTCAGACTTACCACCGCAGAGGGATTAAAACATCTGTTTGCATGCTGCTTTAATCAGGAACTAGACGAGGAACTTGCCCACTTCAGAGATGTCATTTCAGCAGGAGAACATGGGAGGAAAGAGATAGAGAGCTGGGGGAGGCAGCCGCCAAAGACCTGGACATTCAGAAAGTGTGGCCTGTTTCATATGGTCTTAGAAACCAGATGCAAAGCTTTGACACCACGAAAACTTAACCGCACATATGCCAAAATACTTCCCATGTACAGCAAAGCTCGAAAGCGCCAATCCTGGAAAAAAATATTAGTCCTGCAGTCCTATAATTCATCTACATTCTTTAATTTGAATGGTATGAATGCTTGATCTGCATCTTCAGCACATATGTATGGGAGAGAAAGGGAGTCATTCCCAGAAGTTTCAGAGGAATTTTCTTCCCCATAGGGATACCAGAAAATTACAATCACGGAGATTCAGAAAGTTTCAAACATATTTTCTCTTTTTTAACAGAAAGAATTGCTGTATAGCCATATACAATTACTAATTTTCAAGACAGAGTATTAATTATTTCCTAACTGGGCATGCACTAGTATTTATTTATTTATTCATTCATTATGATGTTCTTGTGATAACAATGGGATTTTTTAAAAAGGCTTCTTCTTTACCTTTCAACTGCAGCGTAAACAATGACAAGGACGCTTCAATTAATTATTAGCTAATAGAATGTTTAAATACTCATATATTATGAAAATCGATACTAAAATGTTCATACACAAGTCCAAATTGAAGCCACTTTTGTCTTGTGTATTTCAGAATAATACAACTGGTATTATGAATATTTTGTTCTTTTTTAAAATAAAAGTATCTGTGACTGTGAGATAGAATTTACAGTGAATCACTCATCTGCAAAAAAAAATTGACTTATTATTATTATTTCTATTTATTTACGATCCATGTGCTATTCTACTAACGAATAAATCTGCTGAGAAACTGTGCGATCATTTCATTTAGTTTTAGAGATACTTTATCTCTATCTTTCAAACGATGGTTTGAACAAAGGCTGTGCTAATTTGCCATCATCATTGGTTAGTTACAGAACCAGTAGATGAAACACGAAATATGAAAAAAACTATTTAGCTAGAACAATGAACAAGATTGGCCATCAATCTCTCCTATGTTTACAAGACATAAGCTCTCCATGGAAGTTAACATAACCGTACAAATACACAGATACAGGCAGTTTGCCAAAAAACCTACATAGCCTAAGACATCCTTTTGTCTCAGTAAGACAGAAGATGGCACTCCCTCCTTTAAGCGCATTCAAAAATTGGCTAGACTGGCAGTTGTACCTTGGAGTCTCCTCCCTGCCCTTAAGGGAAGCAGAGCAGCCAAGGAGGCATAGTCTAACTCATACAACACACACACACACACACACACACACACACACACACACACACACACACACACACACACACACACAAATTAAAACCAGATATTAAAACCTAAGGACACATGGGGGAGTTTGTCTCAGTAAGACAGAAGATGGCACTCCCTCCTTTAAGCGCATTCAAAAATTGGCTAGACTGGCAGTTGTACCTTGGAGTCTCCTCCCTGCCCTTAAGGGAAGCAGAGCAGCCAAGGAGGCATAGTCTAACTCATACAACACACACACACACACACACACACACAAACACACACACACACACTTTCAATTCCCAGTCTCAGAAAATTGTTCCATACTCCCGACGGTATATTAATCAACATAGCAGTCCCATGATGACTAACGGTAGCATTTTTGGGAAGTTCATTCACAGGTGACATTTATTCCAGTGCAACAAAACTGCAAAACAGGTATTTAATTATGCACAGTTCATTAAAAAAGGCACAGATTAATCTTGTTTACCCGATGATTTCACCCATCTGAGATCTTCCAGTACTGTATGTCAGGGAAATGGAACTCAGTTTCAGAAATTAGCAATAAGACCTAAAATTAGAAAGTAACACTCCCTTTGTGCATTTTCAGAGTGTGATATTCTGAGGGTGATACCAGAAATTGTACCAAGCTGCTGGAGAACTTTCTGGTGCCTTCCAAGGTACTTTTTCTATATTATGAACTAATTCAATGCTGCAAATTTATTCTGCATATTCCTCTTCTCCCCCCCCCCCCCCATTCAATTTGTTGAGCGAGTTCCAGAATTCTTGAGCTTCCCTTCTTTGTGAGATAAGAGTGTTAGGGTTATACTAGTGATAGAAAAGTTGAAACTACCTTTGCAGAGGAAAAAAAACTGCCTGAGGTCAAGAAGTCCCCCCCCATCCCAATATATGTTCATTAGTGAAAAAACTGGTATGTCCTGAGTCTCTCAGAAAGAACCTTTTACCAGATTAGAGATTTACTGAATGACTATATCATTAAAATGTCAAGTTACCATAATTCTTCAGGTGTTTTCTAAACTGATGGTTATTCATATGTAGACTTGGTGGTAAAGCTGGGTAAAATATGTACTCTATCAAATCTATCAAAAATAACGATGAAATTCAATATATCTTTATCCAATTTATTGGCCACCCAGGGTAACTCTGGGCGGCTTATGAATATTTCCATTATGTCTGTTTTAAATGTTTCCCCATAATACAGCAGCATCTTTCTCACCACTATTCAAGCAATGAGACTAAATACACCTGCTCATTTTCTGCATTAATAAACAGTTTCAGATATTTGTAAGTTTGCTCTTCTTTGCCTTTTTCTTTAGATCAATTACGACCATGCCACAGCCTATAAGAAATGCAGGCAGGATAAATCTGAGATTTAAATCAGGAGAAACCTCAGTTTTCTGATGAAGGCATAATAATAGTTCCAGTGAAAAATATAATCAATGAAATTAAATGTGTAAATAAAGCAGACAATGTTGATTTCAATCTACAGTCATAACTCTGGGAACTTTTGAGGGATAATCAAAAGAACATTTGCTTTGGAATTTGAACATTTTTTTTCATCAGGAGCTTATCAATTCTTCGTTACCACATTAGGTGGATTTTAAAAAAAACAGATCTTTTTTCTAACATGTTGCCAAAATCTGCATTGTTAAAATATAAATCCAGTATGTCCAGTTCTTTCATTTGTCTCTCATTCTGAGTAGCACCTGAACTTCCATACAAAGAAGATTCCAGCTTCATACCTATTGACAGGAAAACAGCTAGAAGTTTGCTCTCCATTCATAGGAGAGCATAAAATACATTCAGACAGCACCGAATCCAAACAAAGCAGAGACAGCATAAATAGTCTGAATGAATCTAGGTTTCAGTGTTGCATTGTGTGCCACACTAAGTTATCGCTGTACTCAAAACACACTCAATTCAATACAGTATGATACTCAATACAATATTCAAAGTAACAGACATGTTCCTTTCCTACACTGACATATCAACCCATTTTCAGTACAACTGCTTAAGATTCTTTAGCCAGTAAGCCTAAATATCATAACTTCCCATGTAGTCAAATACCAGTCACCAACCTGAACCCTCAATGATAGCTAGCAGATCAGAGATGAACTCTTAAGTAGTCTCCCAAGTTGCATCGTCTAGTTGCAGCAGTCCGATACTATCTTCTGAACATGTATTTTTGGGAGCAACAATTCTCTGGAATGATTCCCTCCACCTCCAGGAAAAGTTAAACAGTTAAGGGGAGGGTTCTTGGGCCAACTACTTAATGTTTGTCCCATTTGATTTAATACAATTCCATTGATACTTGGAACCTGGCAGCCAGGCCAAAAGAATCATTGTTTCTGTGAAATTTGTCAGGATGACCTCAGGTTTTTTTTTATTTATCTTTGGCAAAATAGACAAAATAGCATACACCGTAGTTTCTGCACTTTATGGAAATGGAAGGAGAGAAAAAAATCTCCATGCCTGCAAGACTGCTGAGTCCATTTCAGATTGATACCCCACTCAGAGCAGTGAATAGTCTGTCCCAATGGTATTTGAAGCAGTTCTCACTGTAAGCGAAACTTGCTTGCTTTTTCCTTGGCATGAGCTTGGCAGAACTCCACCTACCGTTATCGCTTTCTTTCTTTATTTGTAATGAGATTTTTGGCTTTATAATGTTCACGTTAATATTATCAAAGTAGGGTGCAATTAAAATTAAACTTATTATGAACGCAGTCCTGGAAAAGCCAAAGAGTTAAACAAAGGAAAGCTCAACAGGCCTGTCAAAATATGATTAATTCCTGTCAATTTTCAAGACAGATGAAGCTGTCACGGGAGAACATTCTGTAATAAGGTGCTTCCCCAGAGGAAGTCCTACAATTAGGAGTAAACGGTTTCAGCTGAGTATGGGATGGCTTTTAAATCAACGTTTCTACATTTGACTCTAAAAAAGGGTGTGTGGGAAATCGAACAAAATTATTCTTTAGTTATGGCCGCCTATTATTTAGGATTTTAAAAAGAAAGATCAGCCCCTTGAATCTGATCTGGAAACAGTCTGGTAACCAGGGAAGGTCACTTAGAATGGACAACCAAATTCAAACTGCTGCATTCTGTGCTGGGGAAGTTTCTACTAGAGGTATCCAGCATATAACATATATAATTACAGAGATTCACCTGAAAGATTACCAAAACATGCAAGACAGTGGCAAGGGACATGATCTTTAGATTATCCCATAAACAATTATCCCAAAGCATTCTTCAGAGCATGAGCAAATAGGGTGCCAGAGTGGGGGTCGCATAAGTAGATGAAATGACCCTTGCCAAAACATTATTGACAGAAAAAGTCCAAGACTTTTATTTTGATATCATTACTAGAGTAATGGAAATGCCATTTTTCTTTTGCTGTGTGAATGCTTTTCTAAAAGCCAAATGTGCAATTAGTCAAACACAGGCAACATATCCTTCTCATATGTCGAATAATAACCATTTGTCCCTTCTTCTGACTTGCCCACACATGTACAAGGAGAATGCCATTATCGGCCATTATTTATTAAATAAATAAGGAATGCATAAATAATTTAATGAACTCACAGGGAATGATGAAAATCAGAGGATGCCACCTAAATTGAAAGGAGACACTTAAGTCTGTATTCTGTAATTATTTCAATTAGTCACCATAAGAATCCAGTATGTCCTCAGCATGTACTCTAAAACAATGACAAATTTGTTTTTATATTTTATAAGACAGCAGGACACATTACTGTTTTGTAAAATGTACTATGTTACAATATATTTTTGCTACTTTTCCCGCATAAGAAAACGCTGCACAGTCCAGCAAGCTGTTAGCACTATGAATGAAACTCAGAAATCTTAATTAGCTGCAATAGAGAAGTGACAGTGGTAAGAAAACAGGAATTTGTAAATACTTAGTTATAAGCACAATGTGGTATGTAATGAATATAAGATATGAGTGTTTTTATTATCACCATTTTAAATCTAGCCAATAAACTAAGTTTTCAGGGAGATATACAAATTAAAAATATAAATTGTAAAGTTGGAACATATGTTTCAACAATTCTTCTGTCCAGATGGAAAACTATCTAATGTTCATTGGAATCAACCAGATATAGGTTAGGGTGGGGTTTTTTCCCCCCTCAAGATAATAGACATCTACATATCTACTACAATAAGTTAAGGAGTTGTAAGTTTCACTGAAGATCACAGGATTCCCAAGAATCTAAGCACTGAACACTTAATTAATTTTGTGTACCTTATGTGCTTCACATTAGTCTAGTACCACTGAGATGGTAGCACAATGTCTGGTCTGCACAATGCCTGGTCTGAATTCTCCTAGAGTAATATGTTCTCTGCCTAGAAATTAGATACCAGGTAAAAAGAAATTTCTAGATGTAGATATTTGATTTTTACTAACTCGCCTCCTTGAGTAGCCTTGACACACCTCTTCTACCCCAGGGAGAACTGGGCCATTCAAACAGATGCCATCTTGTTGATCTGCTTTACGCTGTTATAATGACAAAGCTGTTTGTCACTATAAGCAACTTGGGGTTTCAAGAAATGAAACACTTTCTTAGTAAGTAACTGCCTTATTGGTAACTTCTTTCATTTATGCGGCTATGCAATCATTCTATAAAAACAGTATCAGGCACAAAGAATGCAAATCATTGCTAAATTTAAAAAGCCGAGATGAAGGAAAACAATTTCTCTGGTTGTCTAGTTCTATAGCTCACTTTTAAAAAGTAAAAGAACCCATCATTCACCTTTGTGTTTTCACTACATTTCCTGTGGCAGGAACTGGATGTCACAAGCAAGCCACAATCTGTAGGTAGCACTTTTCCTTCACTTTGGGGAGAATGACTCCAAGCACCAAATTAACCAGAGGGACTGTTCACACCATAGCTAAGATCTTAAGCACTGTGATTCAACTAACGGTTGAATGACAAAAACACTAAATGCATTTACAGTATTTCTGACCCAGCAACATCATGTTTAAGCGACATTAGTTTTCTAAAATATTAGCTTTAGGGAGAAACGCTTGTAGGTGTTGTCTGTACAGCTCATAGAAAGAGTTCTCCAGGAAATAAGATGGGCACAGTCACCCCAGCATTGCATATGCCATTGTCCTAAAACAAGTACAGGGTAATTACATTTTTGGAAAGAGAATCTGGATTGGAACCGTGCCCCATAAACTGACTCCATTAGAAAAGCTAAAAGGAACAAAATGTATGGGTCTCAAAGAGTCATAAAGTTTACTTTTAGCCTGGAATCATTTGAAAACTATGTTCTGTGATCCTACCATCAGCTCTGTAATCTCTATACCCCCAACACCCCCGCCTTTAAAAATAACACATAAATGACTCTTAAAAACAATAGTGGCTCACTCTGGAGGAATGCGGTGGCTCAGAGAATTATCCCCATCTCTCCTGCCTGCTTCAGGAAGATGGCAGTGTTGCTCTGGGATTCCTGGGTTACAGATAAAAGCCTTCTCCTTTTTCAGTGAATGGCTCTCTACCCTTAGCATAAGACAGTCTACTAATGGATTGTGAGGAATGAGTTATTCTCATGAAATGTAAGATCACATTGATAGAGAAACCACAGCAAAGCACTGATCCCAAATCATGGAGAACCGAGCCAGGCAAAGCCTCTTACATTTGTACACAGTTCTCTGGAGTTTTTAAGCAGCTGCCAATTTTCTATTTTCTAAGCAAACATTGCAACTGACCACCCAGCTGTCTCACACGTCCTGATAGTACCCGAGTGCATTAGCATCAGGAATCTTCTGATCTCCTTGTTATCTCCGATGTAGCAGAGATCAAACCCAGCTGCCACCATCTCCCTTTCCCATATCGAGTGGGTGACATTCTGGAATGAGTTGCACCGTACAAATGCAGAATGTGAGTGTGCTGTGCATTCACTGGTCACACATAAGAGACATCCTTGGGTGGCAAGAACAGAATGCTTTCAAAAGTGGTAATAGTTTTCGTCACAGCCAATAAAAACAAAATATCAAGACAAGTGTGTGCAGAAGAATCTTCCTTTCTCCTGTACGCTATGATACTGCACTCACTCAAAATTACCCTGATGCTATTTACAGATGCTACTACTCAGTCAAAGGACGGTCTCTGGTCCTTGTTCACCATCACTCACCTTTGTTCCTGTTGCGGGTCCGCAAAGAAGAAGCCCTGAATGGGGCTTCAACCCTCTGTGGAGATCTGGTACATGTTTTTTTGTAGCAAAGCTTCAGAAAATGGCAATCAGTCGCTTGGCTCTAGCTTTATTTCTCTGGTGATGTCATTTTAAATATTTTGCATGTTCCATTTGTTATTTGTACTTCTAAAAAAAATGATGCCTTTCTGCAATTCATGTTTGTCCAATTAGTCACAACTCTAAAGGAAGAAAGCTGGCTGCCTAGACGTTGGAATAAAGCATTAGGGCCGGCATACACAGGACAGCACCTGACTTGAACAGATGGGAGGAGATACTCTTATTGTAACAACCAGCCTTATGGATTTCTGATCCAGTTCCTGTTCATTCTCTCTCTCTCTCTCTCTCTCTCTCACACACACACACACACACACACACACACACACACACACACACACACACACAGAGACACACACACACACACACACACA
>QLTV01002664.1:1596996-1626183 GCA_003457575.1 Thermophis baileyi
TTTTTCTTTTTAGTAAACTAGACTATCGACATAAATTGTAAGCAGTGAAAGAACAGAAAGAGAGGGAGCAGATAAAAAGGACAGATAGAAACGCATTCTTTGTCTACTGATGATAGTAAGCCCATGACAGCTTTACAACTCCTTGGTTATTTTACTTGCATGCTGCTTAATGAGAAACAGCCTCTAGCTGAGGTTCACTGAAAAGGAAAGTTTTAGGAGAAATTCTTGCTGTGTTAGCCCTACCTGATCTGAATTTGCTCCGAATCAGCATAGAATGCTCAGACCCCAGAAGTGTCATGGTGAAGCCTTGTGAAAATTCCCAGGGTCAGAAAGCCCCTCGGTTCAAATCATAAACTGGCACCAAGAAGAGCAGCTGACCACAACCAAAGGATCACAATTCATCTAGCCCTCCTTGGAGTATAGGTGACTGCAGAAAGCAGCGGAAGAGTTTGGGAAGTTTGGTCTCATCCAGCACTAACCCGCCACGGAAACCTACTGCATGCCTTTGCACTGTGTTGGGCTAGTTAACTTCAGCAAGCAGACCCCTCCTTTCTATCCACCCCCTCCCCTCCTTTCTCAAAGTTTACTATCAGCAACATCACCGGGTGTCCTGACTGATGTCATAGTCTAGCAGGGAGCAGACTATCCCTAAAGGGTCCTTAGGAAAGACAGAAGTTTGATATCTGATCCGCTATTACTACCAACAGGAACTTGGCCAATCAAGGCGCTCCCTCCCTCTGACTGCAGGGGTTCAAAGCAACTCTGAAATATCAACAAGACTCCTGCTTAACTCTTGCTGAGCTGTTGCAACCACGAGTTCAAAAAAGAAGACCGGCATAGGGACAGGGCTTTTACCAGGGAGCTTAATAACTACATTCCAAGGACTTCGGCAGAGATTTGTAATTGGCAGTGGGGGTCTGTGTCAGACTCGCTCTTCTTTTCTATGTCTGTTATTCTAGTACTACACATAAAAGGTATTAATAAATTCACAGATGTCACAGAAATAATGGTTAAAAAAACCCTCACCAAAGCCAGATTTTATGTGCAGATATGGCTTTATAATATTGATATTGAAAACACAGGTTCTGGGTGAGTCCAGTAGTTGCAAAGTTCTCTCTACTCTACCAAGTTAAAAAAGCATGTTTAAATTATTGTCTAGCCAGCTGAAAAAGACTTAAATTTAAAGGTCTCTGTCTGTCTGTCTGTCTGTCTGTCTGTCTATCTATCTATTATCTATCTATCTATCTATCTATCTATCTATCTATCTATCTATCTATCTATCTATCTATCTATCTATCATCTATCTATCTATCTATCTATCTATCTATCTATCTATCTATCTATCTATCTATCTATCTATCTATCTATCTATCTATCTATCATCTATCTATCATCCATCCATTCAAGAGGATAACATATCCTGAAGTTCAATTAGTCTTTTTATTATTCTCTCAAACTAGGGCAGATTTTCATGCAGCTTTACTCCTTGTTTATTTTTAATGTCTATTTTTAAATGTCTGCAGTATTCCCCTCCCCCCCCCAAAATTTGCCTGGTATTTCCATGTACACAATCTTTCAGCTGAATTCCTGCAGTACAATTTACGTACTTTTATCTGTATAATGATTCAGTCACAGATATTTCATGTACCAGGAACATGTACTGCAAGGGGTGGGAGCACAAAGAACTCTACCATAGTCTTCAACCCTTATGGCAATGGCATCTCATAAGAATGATCTGAGACTACCACATTAATTGCCCTCCCCACCTGACCAATGTCTCTTTATAGCAATAGCTGGAGAAAAAATGAGAGCCAAGACCAGGGGTAGTTAATTTTGTACCCACCCAATGTTGATGTTTTAACTTTATGAATGGGGAATTCACAGTTAAACAGTAATTTTGATCTGTCTCCTCTGCCAAAATCTTTCTCAAGTTCTCTTCTGATAGTTTCCCAATGGCTATTCTCAGCCCCTGCAAATGAGCTTTTAAAAGTATCCTTCAAATATAGACCTTTGTGCTGCATGGAGATGCAGAAAGAAAATGGCTGTGTATTTCATAGTATTTTCAAAGTATTCTTATGGACATGCCCTGAAGCTGAAAACGTGCTTTGAAGTGGACATGGCAGCATCTTGTTGCACCTGTTGGCACTTTTTAAGTCAAAGTCATATTTTTTTTGGAATTGTATGGATGTTGGGCAAGCAAAAGAAAAGACACTGCTTCTTCAAGGAAGTGCTGACGGATACAATGTGTACACCTACATCCACTGCAAAGCACCTTTGCAGCATCAGATCTGAAACATAGCTTATCTAGAAGTATTATCATTACAAATAATTACCTTGATTTTGATTTCAGATGTTTGCTAAATGTGCAAACTCTCATTTGTATGTTGATCTCCGCAAGTCTGAAGCTTCTGGGGTTGCGGATAAAGGATCAATACTGTAGTAGCTCTCCCACTGCTCAATTACTATCAGATTTGGATTATGGGCAAGCAGACTATGATAAATTTCTACACAAGCATTCTAAGACAGGACAAAGCCTGCTCTGAAACTATACAATCCCATAACAATTGTAACGACTAAGAGCTAAACTGATTGAATTCTGGTTCACTTGATTATATATAAAAAACTGCTGTAAAATTACCCTTTTCTTTGAAATGTAGAGGCTTTATATGACCTATAGGCAACACTGTTTCTCCAGTTGCTCATCTCCTATGCTTCAGGTCCCCTAACAGGTCTTTTAAAGGGATAGACATTTTGTTAGCTTTGCAGCTCCCCTTTATAGGAACTGCTCAGAATTTTTTTTGCATGCAGTCAGATGCATACAACATTAAATAAGGATGAGAAAAAGGGGGTGTGACCAATTCATATATCTGTTTTGTGTCCAGTAGGTGTTTTTGTGGGATCCATAGCAGTGCAGTACAGTGTTATGTGGTTAGGATTGTTATTTTTGCTCTTATTCAGCACTGCAATATTGTAGAAAGAGATGGTGATCATAGATAATTATCCTCAAGATGTTCAAGTGATGAGGTTCTGCCCTGTCTCATGCATGGAATTTTACCAGAGGAAGGTGGAGAGAATTCCAGAATGACATATTTCAAACAATCTCATGTTTTGTGGTCTTTATTGTCTTTTGCCACCCAAGAATCCTTTAAGAGGGAAAGATGGAAGGAGTCACACAATGCTTTTGGACTGATAGCATTAGGAGCCAATTATTTGGAAACACACTAAGATTAGACTACTAGAACAAAATTATTCTAGGCACATTAGTAGCCCAGGGGATGTTTGCAATTGACAACACACTACCAGAAAATGCTTTCTCTGCCTTTTTTTAAAGTCACTACTAAGCTGTCTGATGTTTCCATCATAATATTTACTTCTTGGTAAATAGGCTAAAAATCTTCACTTCTGATTCAGAACTGTAAGATTAGAGAATGAAAAGAGCAAGATGACATAGCTGTTTAAAAAACCATGCAAAATGTTTTCTGCTTAGCATAAATATTTAATCGTTTAAAAAAATGGCAATCTGTTGTGTTTATTAAGGGAGGGATGCAACATGCGAACTAAGTGCAGGGTGGGGTAGGCTGGCTTTGCTACCACAAATTCTGTCCTTCTGGAAGATCATTTTGCGCGCTCCTTAATCTCCCGGCTAATGTAGCCTTGGTGGGCTCTTTTGAGGTGTCCTCATGGGAACTCTCTAGAATACACATTGAAGACCCAAAAGCTAATAGGAGGAAAGGGCAACAGTTAAAATACCAATCAGAGGGTGCCCTTTCTCCCTCCATAGTACATATTTTATAAAGCATTCCCAGGGAAATACTCAAGTCAAACAAATTACCTATCTATCTAGAAGCCCAAACCTTATCAATGAGCATTGCCAGTCTTCTTTTCTTTCAAAGTTAATTTCCAGATCATTTCTAGAATGAGCATCCATCAAATTCAGTTTCATTGTTTTAAAAATACTACATCACCCTTGAAATCTCAGTTATCTGAAAAACAATTGGCTATGTTGTAAAAGCCAGCTGAGGTACAGAAATATAGTTAGAGAAGCAGATATGCCTAGAGAGCCAGCAGATCCAAAACTCAGGTAGCATTAGCAATTAAGGGAAAAACCAGCATTTATTTCACTGGAAAACAAGCCTAATACACAGTGCAAACCATCCATTGTTGTTGCTTCCTTGCATTGTGCAAGGAAACAGTGATGTAATCCGTGAAACAGGCAAAGCAAATGCTGAAATGCATCTGGAAAGTAACCACTGTGAAGATATGAAACCTCATAAAGAACTGTGAAATATATCTTTAAAAAGTTGTCTCATTAGCCAGACATGATTCTTGAAATGCTGAAGCAACCAAAGGAAATTAAATCGGCATTGAGAAAATAAGCAACTTCCAAAGGCAATGCAATCTTCACTGTAGTACAGACTCAGGTAAGAGCATGAACTGATATTTGGAAAAGCTGTCTCTAAACCTACACATCTGTTGTAATGATAAAATGATGGTCATCAAATTTGTCTCTCTAGGTCTTATAGGATGGATGGGAATTAATTAAACGATGTAAGCCACCAAAAGTCACCTATGTTGGGCATTTAATAAATGATAATCTTGTCTGCAGTATTACTTTGTCATTAACGTAGGCTCTTTATGAAGGAAAGGTAACCTCCCTCATTAAAACAGCAAAGTGGAAGAAAATATGAAAGGAAGAGTCAAGCTAGGAAAGGGAGAGATGCTAAATGTGCATAAGATCAGAATTTAATGGGATCTGATGGTGCTGATGTACACCTACCATCTTTCTACACAGAAGTGAAGCATTTGTCTTAATGTTCTTTTTGCTGAAAAAGTCACCCTGCTTGACTAACAAATAAGAAGGTTAACTAATAGAAAAGAATATCTGAATATCTGGGGGTTGAACTGTGGGGTCCTTGTTACTCTCTCGCTAGCACTGATGATGTTACTTAGTTAGGTAATGAAATGTGGGTAAGAAAAAAACCAAGCTCAGAGAGCACCAAGGACTCCTAAGTGTTAATTACTGGATATTTAAATAAATGCATCAGGATGGGCTGATCCAGTATTCAAACTCTTATATTTAGATGGACCTACATGTATATGAATATTCATTTTGTGTATGTGCTTGTGTGGCCTGTTGACTCTTTGTGACTGCCTGACAAGTCCCTGCAGTTTTCTTGGCAAGATTTCAGAAGTAGCTTGCCACCATCTCCTTCTTAAGGCTGAAGGTGAGACAGCTGGTGACTGGCCCAAGGTCACCCAGCTGGCTTTGTGCCCAAGATGGACTAGAATCTCTTGGTTTCTAGCCTGATGCCTTACCCACTACACAAAAGATGCTCTCAAAAAGTCATGTACGGAGTCCCATGTGCAACTGGCATTTATAACAGGTACAGGGAGAAAACAAGCAATTTGGGTGCAGGCAAAGCTGCTTGATCAAAAAGCATACAAGAGAAATAAAAGAGCATATAAGATGAATCATCTGAGAAAGAATATTGATTGGGTTTATATCTTGCCTTTTGTCCAAGAGCTCAAGGCATCATGGATAATGGTATCTCCTCCAATGTTTTTCCCAGTACAATAGTCCTGGGGTAAGCTGATCTGAGAGAGCGTGACTGGCCCAAAGGCATCCAATGAGTTTTCCTGAAGGTGAAAACAAATCTATGTCTCCCCATACTTAATGTGGTGAACACTTGACCAAAATAATCTAGATATCTGGTAGTAGTATAAAATACATTTCCATTACTTTTCCACCCAAAGTCTTTTGTTACTTCTGACACATTGCTCTTCTGAAATCAACTGGAAAAGAGTCTACCGCTGTGAGTGTGATTGCTAATTTTGTACAATGTGTCCCATTATATTTCCATAATGGTACAGTTTATCTGATGAGTTCTACTAAATGAACATCCTGTAACCATTTATTTTACCAGCACACTTATACTTTGCTGTAAGCATATAAAGGAAAAAGCAAATACTAACTGTCAGATAACGTGAACGGTGCATTAGGATGCATAAGAGTAGAGATGCGGGCAACTTTTCAGGTTTCAACCTTGCCAATCACATCTCTGATGGGTGGCAGGAATGGCCCTTATTGAAAAACTGATCTGCAGAAATGTAGTATTTATGAAGGGTGTTCAGTTATAATGATGTAATGATGGGTTGTATGAAGAATGAAGGATTGTAATGTCAAGAGAATTGAGAGCAATTGTGGCCTACTGACAAAAGTCCTGGATTGGGATTGGGGAGACCTAAATTCTAATCTACTTTCAGCTAAAGAAATAACTTACACCAAAGGATTGTTAGTACGTAGGAAAAATAGAGAAAAGGGGCTACAGGACACGAACTTCAGCTACTGAACAGAGACAGGATTCTTACAATGCAATAAATAGACCAGGACAGTGTTTCTCAACCTTAAGCAACTTTAAGACGTGTGGACTTCAGCTCCCAGTTGAAGTCCACACGTCTTAAAGTTGCCAAGGTTGAGAACATTCTACAGAAAGGAGAATCCTTTAGCTTACACTGAGCATCACAAGTCACCTTTGATAGTCATCTACCAGTAGGAAGCCACTTTTGACTCCTTAGACAATTCAGATATATTGGGGAGGGGGGAAGGAATCAAGAGAATCAACAGCAACCCCCCACGTTTGGATAAATTCTTAATTAACTCATTTTAAAAGAGACAGGCACTTTGAGAGCATTTCTTTCGGCTATTTATATCCCCAAAACTGGAACGATGATATATTTTTCTCCCCTTTCTTCCTTATTTTAGGCAGTCTAACATAAGCCTTTGACACAAGTGCATCTATTTAGGTGCTTATATCAAAAGGAACAATCTCTCCATGATAATTGACTTAACAGGCAACCTTTCCACTGCATTTCTCTTCAACTTGAATGCATTACGGGATGGGATAAATGACCACTTGGATAATAAAAGTAGAACACGCCATAAGGTTGTTCCTTAATGGTCTCTTTGCAAGCATTCCCTCATCCCCACTGGCAATATGGGGATTATCCCAGGCAACTCTGCAGGACTGACATAATCCATGTTCTTTCAATCACTATCTCCTTCTGCAATCTTTGTGTGCTATTGATAGAGTTTATTTTCATTTTTCATTTGCATTGTCATGGTAATTTTGGGTTCATTTTTTCCAACACAGGGCTGGAGTTGGAGGGGGGGGGAAGTAGGCCCATGAAAATAAATATGAGTTAGAACATGAATTCAAGCCTTTGCTGCTATTTTGCGTGGCTTTCCATTACTCATCCACAGCTATTCTAAAACTGTAGATTTTTCAAATGGTTTTTTCTGAGTATTAAATCACTTATCAAATGGAGAATACAAAGATGGCTTCAAAATGAAGCTAAGAATCTCTTCCCCAAACGCTAAATGTATGTTTGTGCATCCGTAAATACAATTTTTCTGAAGTGGTGTAGGGTTTCCTGCCTAAGCAGGGGGTTGGACTAGAAGACCTCCAAGGTCCCTTCCAACTCTGTTATTCTAAGAGAAATTTAGATTTCACATCTGCCCATCTGGTACAATCTAGCAAGGTGGATACACTCTGGGTCCCGTCAATTAAAGAATGTCATCTTGTGGTAACCAGGAAGTATGCCTACCTTGGGTGGTAGATGTTGGTGGTGATTTGTTCTCTGAGCTTGGAGAACAAGCCACCACCAACAGTATGTCTATGCTGCTGCAATTCCACTCATCTGGAATGATCTCCAACAGAGTTTTGTGTGACTCTATACAGAGTATAGAGAATGGCATCGAAGGATAGGAAAAAGGGTCACTTCTAAGGCAATGGTCAGATAATCCGGACTTGAGTCTAGGGCCTAGGCCAAGAAAATAACATCAGTAATTTTTGTCTCAGACAAAGATCCTCCCTAGTCATATGAAGATAAAAGAAAAGAGAGGGGAAGCACTTTCAAACTCGCAAGGTTCTATTCCTATAGGTGTTACAATAAAAGTAGTCCTGACTTATACAGTGTTGAGCCAGAGACTCTTGAGGCCTATTAAATAAACAAATAAATAAATACATAAATTCTATTTATGGCATGGCTTCCCTTAGCATAAATTACAGCTATGGCTTTATTTCTTGACTAAAACTCCTAAAAAGTGGGAATAGGGTTATTTCTCTCATAAAACAATGACTTAGAAATAATGCATGCCCATTGATTTTTATAGCCCTTGCTCTATAGGAATTAGAGACTTGACTGCTTTTTAAGTGCTATGTAAGCTCAGAGTCTACTAAACTAGGTTAATTCTACTTTGTTAACTCTGAGCATATGGGGAAATAAGAGGAGAATAGTAGAACTTATAGTTATTAAGGAAGCACTCTTAATCTTATCTTCGCTATGGAAAAAAGATACAATACATTTCACACTTTTTGAAAGTTGATAATGACTGGACTCATGTACTTCACTAAGCCATAATGTGTGTTGAATAAATTCAAACATGTGGTTAGAAACTATGACTCATGGCTGAATATAATGAGTAAAACTTGTCACTGTAGTTAATTCAACAAGCAATGAGTTAACATAATATGTGAATCCAGCCATGTCACCCCACCACTCAGGTGACACCTAATCTGTATGATCAGAAATCTGTACTATCAGAGCTTCAATAGAGTCAGAGTTACAGATAATTAGCAATAACCAATTATTTGACTTTGACAAGCCACAACTTATTAGCTCGGTGCTAAGTTACCCAGAATTCCATGTACATTGGATAGACCAAACCCCAAGCTTATGACTGCACATGAGAATGCTTAGAGCAAAATACAGACCAAAAGTAAAAGGTGTCTTTAGAAAACTCACTAACATACCTTTGTTGAGGTTTGAGGAACCACACTAGATGCATTTGCAACAGAACAAGAAAGAGAGTTACACGTACACTGTTGAGATAGTCTCAAGAACCTACTATGTTAAAAAAGAGATACAAAATTTGCATTATAGATGTTATAGATGGGTGAGTGCCCACAAACAAAATATGTCAAAATGTATTTTTAAAAAAGCCCTGATGAATCTAACCAGTTTCCCCTTCTTGGGAACCCACAGTTTTATGATAGTACTAGGTATCTATAAAGATGTCAGCCCTTGAAGGTAGGCCATATTAGGGAAATAAGCATTACATTAAAATATTCTATTTTATTGATGTAGGCTATAGTAACAGAATTTTGAAAATGTGACAGTGCATTTCCTTCCCTCCCTCTTATACCAAATCAAATTCAGCTAAGAGCAATCTTGAGTTTCTTTTTCACACTTTCCTGTTTTCCTGGGCTAACTTCATTTTTTTGATATATATTTTTTTCAGAATCATCTCTGTACTCCACTAAAAAGAGAATTCTCAGAATTCTCTGTTTGCTGAAATTTTAACACTCAAGACTTTGGTAGCAGACCATGATTAACTTCGCATATTTCTAAAATGATATACTGAGATTGTATTAGCTTTACTTGAGAAATTTTTGATTCTAGAAATACTGCCTGTATGCAATTATTTTTCTTCCCCATTCTAGCCCTAAATTATCTTCTAATACTCACTTATAGTTTTGCAAATAGTCACATTGGCAGAATAACGCAGAGAGAAGCTACATTGGCCTGCAATATTTGTCTTATGCCAGTGGTGGGTTGCTCCCGGTTTGGCCCGGTTCTTAGAGCCGGTAGCAGCGGCGGCGGGAGGCTCCGCCCACCTGCCCAGGACGCTCCGCCCACCCGCCCAGGACGCTCCGCCCACCCGCCCGGGACGCTTCTGCGCATGCGCAGAAGTATCACGCGCGCGCGCAAGTGCGCACAAAACCGGTAGTAAAGGGTTTTAGAACCCACTACTGTCTTATGCCTGTGTGCTGCCTAAGAGGTGGAGGGGGTACTTTGTTTTCTTGCAAAGCCTTCTGATATTTATTAAAATGAGCCCATGGTCAATCTCATAGAGCTCATGGGCCAGGCTCCAGGCCAAGAATAAGTTCCTTCTGCAAATATTTATTTTATCATATCAATGACAAACTCCTTTGTATAAACAACTTTATTTAATCATAATTTACCAATTATTTTAAATCAATTGTTTGCTTGGTTTCTAAACACTAATCAAGAGGACCACATTAAAAGTTGGTCAGATAGATAAGATGCATTATCTCACTGCTGGGCTGTGGTATAATAGTCTGGCAAGTTTCCTGGGGTGTGTCTGAAGGAAGGAGGGGGGGGGGGACACAGATTAAAGATTTTACACTCTGTGTGGTTCAATGTCCAGATGCAGCTGGCAGATGACATCTTCCATTGATAGCCAAAAAGAGAGAGATCCATTTGGGGGAAATGTAAAAAATTAATAGGCATATCACAGGCCTTTTTTGACACCAATTCCTGACATCACTTTTTCTATATCTTTGCTTGCCCCACTCTCACATCCCCTGAATGATGAATATTTTCTAAGGCTATCTATTGCTGTTCTGAACAGTAACTCTATCTTCCCGATAATTAACTCTACCTTCCATAACAGATCATCCATAAGAAGTTGTCAACTATGTAATGTCTGCAGAGGAGTAAAACCAGTAAGTGAGAGGCAAGAACAATTTGTTTTACTTGCTTTAAAATGCTACTGTATTTATATTGTTGTTGTTTTGATTCCCCTTTTCTAACCGGAAAGCATTCCAGCTGTAGTAGTATTCTGCATAGATGGTCTACAGTCCAGCCCTTACATAGAGCTAGAAAAACTTTTGTCTGGAAATCTGGAGTTAGTCATCAGCGATAATAGTAACATTGATGGAGTAACAGTCTGACTCAGCATAAGGCAATATCCTATGTTCCCATGTGAAGGCATCCTTTTTTATAAGCACTCTTCTTCATGTGAGAAAAGAGGGAATACGTCTTTTAAGCTGGAGTCTGGTATCTCAGTCATGGTCTTTTTAGCTGGGTGAGTTCTGAGTCACCAAGTGATTCAATATCCCAAAATTAATTTCCTAAAAGTGTCACAGAGGAAGGAAGGAAGGAAGGAAGGAAGGAAGGAAGGAAGGAAGGAAGGAAGGAAGGAAGGAAGGAAGGAAGGATTTGCTGTTGTACAGATTGTTCCCAAAAGACATTCTTGTGTGTTACTGCTCTTACAGCTTGAAAACTTCTTGTGATATCCAACAGAAACTTTATATAAGTGATAAATCTATCACAATTAATTCAATCATACTATGAATGCCTTAAACTTTCTGTATTTGTCTCCAAAATACTGGCTGTCTTACAGCTTTTTTGTTTTACAGTCTTACAGAATAGGAGCTGCCAGATATGTTATATTTTAAATGATGAAGATTGTATCTTATTTCTAAATATCAGACAAATCAGAATTAATAGTCCTAATTTGATACTTTGCTACAAGAACCACAGAAGAGATATTACAGTTCTAAACTGTGTCTCTAAGCTGAAATTAAAAAAGTAACAGCATCACAATGCTCAAGATATTCGCCTTTATTCTTCCCTCACTACACTGCTAAATTTGTCTTTCTTTAATGGGATAATTTTGATATAGAGATAATGCCATTTCTCTATCAGAAACAGTTCCATTTTATACTTGGAACAATGCAAATACTTTCTCCTTGCTAAACATACCTCACTGTATACTGAAAGTCTCAGGAGCACCTATGCCATGCTTACCTGTGTCCCATAATGAATAATTACGAAGGACGTGCCTTTCCCTGCTAATTATATTCTGATTTCCCATATTATACATTGATTGGGGCTGCCTTGTTAGCAATCATTTTTACAGCATTTTTTTCCTGAAATCCTTTCCTTTTAAATTTGGTTTTCATGCTTATAGATCCCTAGCCTTTTTCTCAAATCCTGACTAATAATCATTGGCTTTCTCACCAGGCAATACCTGCAACACACTTATCAAGGACAAACCTCTATAGAACTTACAGTCAAATCAAAAGTGATTTTGGCCTGAAAGGGCTTAATCACAGTCAAAGGAGCCAAGTGTATCTGCCCCCTCTACATGCTCCAATATAGTGGATACACCCGAGATCTCCTAACTGAGACAATGCCATCTTTTGGAACCTTGGAGGCATAACTTTTCAACGAGGGGCTTTTCAATGACTTTTATTTATTTATTTATTTATTTAGTTATTTATTTATTTTATTAATAAAATTTGTATGCCGCCCAATTCCCAAAGGACTCTGGGCGGCTCACAACACATGAATAAACACCAATAAAAACATAATAAATACAATTTAAAAATATCAAAAAACATTTACACCTGCATACATGGGCCAATCCATAGGTTATTGGCCCCAGGCCTGCCGGAAAAGCCAGGTCTTAACGGCTTTATGGAAAGCCAGTAAGGTGGGGGTAGTACGGATCTCGGGGGGAAGTTGGGGAGAAGGCGGTCACACAGATAAACTGGTCCTGAGCCATGTAGGGCTTTAAAGGTAACAACCAACACCTTAAATTGTGACCGGAGCACAATCGGCAGCCAGTGCAGCTCGCGAAGGATGGAACTCGTGTGGGTGTACCTTGGCACACCCACAACTGCTCGCGCAGCTGCATTCTGGACTAACTGTAGTCTCCGGACACTTTTTAAGGGTAGCCCCATGTAGAGCGCATTGCAATAGTCAATTCCCTGCTTCTGGGAAAAGAAATTGTCCAAATATAATGATGGGCAACCAACCAAAATGCCTTTAGAAAGATAGTTAAGATGTACCTCTTTCTCCTGGCCTTTGGATCCAAATGATGGCCTCCCAATTCAATACCATTACCTGTTTTGCCATTGCCGCTTTCAGGATAGTCCAAGGCAGCCCTGAAACTTCCTGATGACCTCCCATCTTACACATTAATCAGGTTGAACCCTGCTTATTTTTTTGAAATCAGTCAAGGCTGGTTAGTTGCTACCAACTGCAGTTAGGAGAAGCCACTTTTGGGGGAAAGGGAGAAATTCATTAACTACCAAAGTTTTTCACGAGGTGAATAAATTAAGTTGACCAATCAATGTCACAGAAATATTTTACATTAAGAAATCCAACACCACTCTCTTTGATAACTATATATATATTGTACTCTTCTTTTAGCTGGCATTCTTGGATAAAACCTTAAAGAGTGCCTACCTGAAGACCTTTCTCTTTTCAACATTTAACGATATTTTCCGATGTCCTTGTATTTCTGTCTGTATTTATTTCCATTTATATCACTGTACCCAGCCTTTCTGTTATGTCACTGGGCGAATCAACAAATCATACACCCATACAAATCTTTTAGTAGTTGGCAGTACACCAAATTAAATAAATAAATATAAATAAATAAAATAGTGATTCTATTTCTATTCCACGCAGTTGGTGGGAAAGTCTGCCAATGGCTCTTTATCCAGAGTTGTTTTGCAAAGGTTTGTTATGTAAACACATCAGAAGAATGCTATTTAGAGATAATAAAGCCTGGGCACTTTTTAAACATTGTCATTATTATTGTATACTTGGAGAAATAGCTTCACTCACCAATTTATACCACTTCCCCTCACCTGTCAGTCCTTTGAAAAGGATGTGAGATGCCGATAAATAAATGATGTCTTCTGTTTGCATCAGAACAAAGTAGGAGAACCATTTGGCTTAAAAATAAATCTGAAAAAAGAGCCAGGTTACGTTTAATAAATTCACCAAAGAAAGAAAAAATATATATCTGGAGAAGAACTAGATGTAGTAGATGCTAGATATACCTTGGCCAACGGATCTCAATGGAAAATGATACAATAAAGATAATTGAACAGCGTGTTAAATGTGGTTGGCAGGTATTCGGCAAGTTAAGCATAATTTTCAAGAACAACCTCTCCCTATGTCTGAAGAGAAAAATTTTTGATCAGTGTGTGCTACTTGCTCTAACATATGCCAGTTGAAACATAGACACTAACCTCACAATCGATACAAAAGCTACTATTGGCGCAAAGAGCCATGGAAAGATACATGCTTGGCATTACCAGACAAAATAGAAAGACCTGCACACGGATTAGAGAACAAATGAAAGTATACAATATCAGCAAGAGAGTAAAAGAATTGAAATGGAAATGGGCTGGTCCCATAGCAAGAAGAACTGATGGCAGGTGGACCAAGGCAGTCATAGAACAGATCCCAATTGATAAAAAGCATCCACGAAAGAGACCTAAAACAATATGGATCGATGACACCAGCAAGTATTGTGGGCCCAATTGGCAAAAGAAAGCGCAGAACCCTATTGGTTAGAAACATGTGGAACATGTCCATCCTGCAGTGGATAGACAATGGCTAAAATGATGATGATGATGATGATGATGATGATGATGATGATGATGATGATGATGATGATGATGATGATGATGATGATGATACACAGAAAGTTATTGGCACTTGTAACTGGATCTGTTTGCATTTTTACCATAATGCTAAATGTGTTTATGGGGAGGAAAAAGGGCACACAGTTCATCTGTCTTTAGGATTAGAGTTTTTCTTTTTTCATTGGCAACTCAAGATGAACATGACCAGGACCGAAGTCAATGCATATCTGTGCATGTAAGACAATTGGTTACACAGACAGAATGATGAGGCAACTCTGGTTGCAAAGTGAGCCTCAGTGTAGCATTTCCATTCTTCTCATCGCAAAATGCCATGCTCATTAGTTCCCTGGAATAGAAGAGCACTAACAGTCAATTTGAAAATGTGGTTATTATAATCTTGCTGTTCTGCTTGTTGAAACATCTCCATTTTCTTCTCTTCCCTTTGCTCCCTACTTGAATGGACACTGCTTCAGTCATGTCTCTAGGGGAATTCCTTTCCCACACCATATCTGCTTCCCATCTACTGCACAGATTTTGATGTTTATTGCTTAAAAGATAAGACTTCCAAGGCTCTGGCTTTCCCAGCAGAGAACATGATGGCTGCCTGTCCAGCCTCCCCTTTTGCTTTTTCTGGATCCCAATTTAGCCAGTGAAGTTGGTAAATCTCTTGGTCTTTCAGCAGCAAAATGAAAGAGGAATTTGGCCCTTTTCCCATCAACATTAGAAAGGTTACCAGGATTGATCTTTGCACCAAACACTCTTCCTGCTGCCAAGAGATTCCGGGCACCATTTTTAGTGATAGCAAGAAATCACTACTACTGTCAACACCAGAAACCTGAGATAAGCCAGGGGAAGTTAATTCACAGCATTCCTGGTCATTCAGGCTAACAGTCAAGAGCACTTTACTTGGTTTTAGCTTCCTGCTCTACTTTGCATTCACAGAGAATGACTATTCTAAGCGAAACGTCTATGGCTTTCTTCAGTTTGGGTCTTCCTGTATATAGCATAGGGGAACCCATTTGGCTGGAATTCAAGTACATATCAATTGAAAATGCCTGGGTTTCTGATAGAGGAGACAAAGGTTTGTTCAGACGTCATTCCCATTAAATGGAAGAATTTAGAGTATTCCCGCTGGTGAAAATATATAAAGCATCTCAGCTTCTATACTCCTGAAAATATTCTGTTTTCAAAGTTGGCAAATTCATTTCAAGGTTTGGTTTAAGTACTGCTTTTGTTAGATAAACCGCAGGTCTTAAATCCCCATGTGTTCTCACTTAGGTGTAATTGATATTGCTGGGCTACTCAGTAATCATTATACATAATGTTTTTGAGTTCACACATTTCATATCTTCTATCAAATATAGGGAGGTGTAGTAGGATTTCCCCACAGCTCCCTGCCTTTACCCTTTCTTTACTCCTAATACCCACACATTCATCCCAATATGTGCATGTATTTTATAGATGTATGTGTCGAACTTAATTCCATACAGTGGCCAAACCTATTAGAGCTTAAATCTGATACAAAAAGTAAAGCTTCCCATTGCTTTTGTGAGTCTTTCAGAACTATTTGGAACAAATACTGCAAAATATTCTCAGCATATATCATTTTCCCCCAGTTTGGTTTGGAGTGCGTGTCTTGATTATGTTCATGGCAAAGATCCAAAGAACCGTAGGGTGATTTGGACTTAGACATCATCAACTGAATTACCGTTTTTTGCTGCAAATTATTTTTGAAATGGATAAGACTTTCAAAACTAAGTTTTTGATATGGCAAAAAAAGCCCAAAACAAACAAAGAAAGTAAAGAAATAGAGATTTGGAAAGAACATTTCAAAAGAGTAGAAAATAAGATTCCCTTAAGCACATGTAGTTTTTTTTATCCTATCTAGTTACAGCTAGTTGTAAAGAACAAAGAAAGTAAGACTTCTCTGTTATATCCCACTTGTGAGCCTTAAAAGGGTCACCTGGTTCATTATCGTAGGAAATACAACATGAGATTGGGTGATTTAATATATTGTTGTAGTACATATAGAGCTTGTTCACTTTCCTTCCTCCAAAACCCAACAGAAAACAAAAGAGCTGATAAGACTCCATGCCAACGAATGAATTCCCAATATGTATGTGACATCATGGAAAAAAAGCAGAGAACCAAAAGGAAAAATAGAAACCTAAGCACAGCTGCTTGGGAGAATATTAGCAGAGAGGCCAACATGAGCAATGTTACAGTTATTTCAAGGAATGAAGAAATGTTGCGCAACTGAAGTTAATATCAATTTAAATGTTAAACACATATTTGGAAAACATTGGATTTTCAAACATCTACAAAAGGACTAGACAGCTAGTGCACCTCATCGCCTATTCAAGACCTTTGGAATCTTATGGCAGTATTCTGCTAAAATTTATTCAACCTGAGCAGAGCTATTTTGGTGCTTTATTTGAATATGTTAAGTTCTAAAACAAGCTTAGAATACTATGGCAACAGTTTAACCTCACTCCAAAGGAAAAATAATCTGGAGGAAATCATGCCATCACCTACTTAGAATATGCATTTGACTTCCCAGAGTCCCAGATTGCTCTTTTACTCTCACACGCGTACATGAGGAAAAATGGAAAAGTCTTATGACCTCTTGATTGAGTTTGCCCTATTTGATCTGTGACATCATATTTGACATCATATGTCATTAATTGCAAATAGGCAAGGGTGAAAACTATTTTTACAGGTTAAGAATTCATTGAATAAGTACTTCCATTAGAACTACTGGACTCTTTTCTTCCAGAATTCAAGATTAAAAACCAAAGAGGAAAATTAAACTGAACACACAAATATTATTCAGTGGATGTGTGTGAGAGAGGGGGGGGAGGGGGGGAGAAGAGAAACTATTTGGATGGCTTTTTTGTGGAATTAGTACAGATAATTTAATTATCATGAACTGGGGTGTTATTAAAAGGTCTTTTGCAAGTCTCTCAATAAAACCATATTTGATTGCATATTTATTTTCTTTTTTAAAAGAAATCATGAAAAGTTTTCCATGAAGACATCAATGGGTGGAAAAGAAAGGAACTGTTTGCCTCTTGGAAGTAGTCCACTGGGCACAATATTGTTGGGGAAAATCCAGAAGTCTGGCTCTGACCCGAAAATGGAGTTGAAAGCCAAACAAGGCTACAGAAGATTGTGTTTACAGTGGAGGCAGTAGCCAGAGGCAGGCACAGAAAGCAACATGTAATATGTTGCACTCAGTCTCCTGTTGAGAACTTCCCCAGTCTCAGATCTTTTCAGATTCTTCCTTCAAGGAGACAGAAGAGGAAGGAAACATCTATATAACAGAATTGGAAGGGACCTTGGAGGTCTTCTACTCCAACCCCCTGCTCAAGCAGGAAACTCTATACCATTTCAGACAAAGGGTGGTCCAATCTCTTCTTAAAAACTTCCAGCATTGGAGCATTCACAACTTCTGGAGGCAAGTCATTCCACTTATTAATTGTTCTAACTGTCAGGAAATTTCTCCTTAGTTCTAGGTTGCTTCTCTCCTTGATATGTAAATATGTTTTCCTCTACCAGAGACATGTGAAGTCATGGACCATCAAAGCCACAATAACTATTAACAGGAGAAAGCAGGAGACAGATGGGAAAAACCCATGTAGAAATTATAGAAGCAAACATGTATGTTTTCCTCCATAAGAAAATTATAGCTTGTGAACTGATTGTCAGAAGAGCAATGCCTTTGGAGGAATGGATTTTCTCTGCTCCCCACTATTCTCACATTCCTGGGTTTTTAATTTCTAAAAATGTTAAGACATCATTTATCATGGGTGTCCACAGTTAGGATCAGTGTCAGCCCTACAAAGTAGGCCAGACTAAGAAACAGAGACCATACTAAAAATTGGACTAAAAATTATTTTTATTGGAACAGCGATAGTAACAACATTTCGCAAGTCCGAATATGCTTCCTCTCCTCTCATTTCATATGAATAACTGGGAGCGGGAGGGGGGGGGATGTCTGAGGCCTTTTTGTAACTCTCTTTCTTGGTATGGGCTCAAGTCATGTTTCTCTGATTGTTGTCATGGTAACAGATGGTAACCCTCTGTCCATCAGGGCTATCCTCTCCACTTTCTATCAGTAGCATTGAAGTAGTGGGTACAACTGGGCAATCAAAACCCTATACTTTTTTATATGCTGATATTGCATGTGATGTCCACTAAAAAGGGGAAAGGCTTCAGTCACATGGTCATACCCACACTGTTGACCTCCTGTTCATGGATGGCCCTGATAGTCATGCATTCCTGTTGTCTGATCTAGTTAGGCCCAACTTACATGGGATATATAAAGTTCATAACAGAGGCGAAATGCATACTTGTGGATAACATGAATGCTTAAAGGCACTGAGACTCTAGAAAGAGTGCAGAGAAGAGCAACAAAGATGATTGGGGATCTGGAGGCTAAAACATATGAAGAATGGTTGCTGGAATTGGGTATGTCTAGTTTAATTGAAAGAAGGACTAGGGGTGACATGATTGCAGTGTTCCAATATCTAAGGGGCTGCTACAAAGAAGAGGGGGTCAACCTATATTCCAAAGCACCTGAAGGCAGGACAAGAAGCAATGGATGGAAGCTAATCAAGGAGAGAAGCAACCTAGAACTAAGGAGAAATTTCCTGATAGTTAGAACAACTAATCAGTGGAACAACTTGCCTCTGGAAGTTGTGAATGCTCCAGCACTGGAAATTTTTAAGAAGCGATTGGACAACCATTTGTCTGAAATGGTATAGGGTTTCCTTCCTGAGCAGAGGGTTGGACTGGAAGATCTCCAAGGTCCCTTCCGTTATTCTGTTATTCTGCTTACATAGAGAGAGTGTTGCTTATTTATTATAGAATCTTTCTAGGGTGATTTAGATAACACATTTAAAAAATACATGTATTGTTAAATATGCATAGAAACAATTGCAGCAATGAAAATGATGCATTAGAAAAGAAGATAAGTCCTGTTTAGAGCACAGTTAATAAAAATAAAGCTGATTTTTTAAAAGTTGGAGTAGGGTTTTTAAGAAGATAATCAAGATAGTACTATAGAGACATCCCTTGAAAAGAGGCTCCAGAGCTATACAATCACCACTGAAATAAAGTACTTTCTCACAAAACAGAATATGACCCTGCTGGTATTTATTCATAGCTATATACAGTTGCGCATATGACTTGACGTACATTTTGTGCTCCGTTTGTATAGGCTTTAGAATTGCCTGTTATTCCCTTGGAGGGCTGAGTCAGTGTTCTGTTCTTCACAGAGTCTTTTTTTTTTTTTAATGATGGTCACATTTTATATTAGTTTTGTTTTTGTTTCATCGTGCCTCCTAATTCCTAGACACAATCATTCCCTTGCTCATTAAAAACTAAATAGGTAAAGTATGCCAGGAGCTCTATCAATGAATATAATCTTAATCCCCCTAGTCAGGCTCTAGTTAGCTACATGATCACTCTAATGAGCCTGGCTTGAATTTCCCTGCTTAAATACTAAGCATTTATCAGGCAACCGAATCTTAATCCTCATTGTCAATTTCTACTCAGTTTCTTATAGTAGTGCCTATAAAAAAAAAAACTGCCAGCTTGATTTTCTTTCTTCATACAATGAGGATCCAGATTGTTGGGGGCAATATGTCAACTCTGTAAACTGCTTATAGAGGGCTGTAAAGCACTGTGAAGTGATATATAAGTCTAAGTGCTATTGCTATACAAGCAAGGCATACCAAATTGTTACCTTATCCCATGTCCCAGCCTCTGAGCATAAGGCAAGCCATTATTCCATGGTCCTCTATTTAACAAGACGATCTTTACTGCAACCTGCAGTCATAGTTATACCTCCTATGAAAAGTGCCTGGTTGTAAAATAGTACTATATTAGCTTTCCTGCATCACTAGTTGAGTTGAAGAGCTTTGTAAATCTTAATAAAATAAACTAAAATTGCAACTAGTGAAGGCTTCTTAACAGAAACTCTGAAGGAATGGAAGCTTCATAGAGTAGTCCGTCCTCTCCTCCTCCTCCTCCTCCTCCTCCTCCTCCTCCTCCTCCTCCTCCTCCTCCTCCTCCTCCTCCTCCTCCTCCTCCTCCTCCTCCTCCTTCTTCTTCTTCTTCTTCTCCTCATCCCCCCCAAAAATGCCATTGAAATGGCACAAATGAAAAATGTTGGAGTGATGCCTTAGCAATTTTTTTTTCTTTGCATGTGTAAAGTAGAGGGAGGAAGGAAATTATATTACATTAGGAACTATGAAGGTTCAAACAGAGGGAAATTTTATGAACACTCCTGCTGATCAATTGATTAATTTATAGCGTTTCTTGCTTATTCTGTGTTTTAAGGCCAGACAAATAAAAGATGGTTGAAGAGTGGCTTCAAAGCAGTTATGAGCTTCAAGCTTGTTATGAGCTATGGAAGTGTTCTTAGTATGAACAGATTTGCAGACTAAACTGGCTGCATTGATTTGTTATTCATGGGGAACACAGTAAGAAGAGCTAAAAGCCCTAACGAAGAATTCTCCGCAACTTCTATAAACTGTACTTCTTTCCTCAATGTGCTGCTTTCCAGGTATCACATTGTCCATGTTACTTGGAGATTATAGGAGTAATAGTTCAAAACATGTGGATGATGCCTGGTTGGAAAGACTGATTTAGGGGAAAAAAAAACCCACCATGATACTTGAATTGATATAAAATCAATGCATTTTAAGTTCCCAAGAGAAAAATAAAGAGATGCAGTGTTCATCTGGCAAAGGAGCCAACTTTTTCATTTTGCTTCTAAAGAAAAGTCAGACATTAGCTGGGGTTATTTTTAGAGGGCCTGATCTAGCTGAAATACACAGGCAAAGTAAGTATCATAAGGGAAGATCTAGGACCCATTACATTCAGAAGGAGCAATATTAGCATTGACATTCCCAGTTAAAACAATCCTAAAACACTGGGAACAGAATCCAGGGCCACCAAGATCTTCCTAAACATCCAATTCCAGAATGAGCAACCACTTGCACTGTGGGAGTCAACTTTGTTAATAATTATGGGGTTTTTTTCTGCAGTATCTGAATGGGTTTTGAGAGGGCAGGTAGAAAAAAAAGGTCTCACATGAAACTGGAATATGGTTCCTAGGCAGAGGAAACAGCACTGAAATACTGTAGATGGAAGATGCAGAAGATCAGCATAAACTCAACTGATCATGTGTGGTTTTCTTCTGGAGAATCTCTCAGTGTAAAAACAAAATCAGGCGTGCAGTGGCCTTTAGAAAAATTAGGCCTCCAGTTGAGTTCAGTCTCTAGTTCAAAACCTGTTAAACTACTGTATTCCCAACTTGCTACCAAAGGCTGGAAATTACATAATAGCTTCGCTGTATTCCCTTTTAATTATGAGATTTTAATTTTAACATGTTTTATAACTCAATGAAAAACACATGTTATGTGCTGAACACAATCCAGCCTTAGCAGATCCCAGAGGCCAAGCTTGTCACAGGGATGTCTTTTAAAAGATCCCTTTTGGAATGTTATTTTGAACTTTGAGAAATGGCAAAAGTGCTTTTAAACATTGCAGGTCTCTCGGGAACATCAAGGTTTAAACTTAGTACAAGATTTTTAATTTTAAACCAGTCCTTAAAATAGACAATGTAAAATTTGGTGGGAATTCTTTTAGAAGCCTAAATGGGCTGAACTGGAAGTGACACTTGGAAACTTTCTTTTTTCTTTTCTTTTTTGACAAAGACACAACACTCGTTTTTACTGTTAGTTTAGCCTGAACTCATTCAGGGTCTAATGAGGCTGAATGATCCTGCCCCCCCCCCCATGGCTACACTATCTCAGCCATTCTCCTCTGAGATTTTCCAAAAAGAATAAAAGGAACTTACTTCTTTCAATGACAGGCGCTCCATGACAATAAATGACAAATTACTCTTCTCCCCCTCCCTGTCAATAGCAGTTTCTGAGAAACCATCTTGAAGGTAGGTAATAATTTTTCCCATATTAAGAAAAAGTTGTTTGAGGAACTTTTTTTCCCACCGAGGAAAACATATAAATCCCTCATATCTTTTTCTCCACCTTCCTGCATGTATCTCTGTGAAGAAGAAACTTTAATTTCAAGAAGAAGAAAAAAACCCAGGGGAATATTATACTCTACAGCAGCTTGAGCCACAATATAGACAATCTTTCCTCTGGACTAAACTTTTTCTAAGTTTCTCAGGGGGAGGAAATGGAAACTGAAAAATAAATCACAATCCAATTCAAGGACTCAGAAGAAGGGAATCCCAGCCCATCAACATTCATCTTCCCAACTAACTCCCTTTCACTATACTCACAAAGGCCAGTAGCAATGAGACAGAAGGAGCAGAAACATGAGGAAAAGTGGGTGGCCATTTTTCCTTCCTTCTCTCCTGTTTTCAGTTGCAATTGCTGTTATAGAGAAGTGCAGTTGTATCAGTTGTAGAAGTACTTTGAAAGACCATTATTCCTGGACTTTGTGCATTGACACTGTTCACACAAAAAAATAGTGAAAAAGGAGGGATGACATCACAATTTCCTTTCCTCACAGGTGTAAAAAGTTGTGAAATGTCTTTGAGGAGTTGGAGAAGCTACAGTAGATGGAATGTCCAGGGAGAGCCAGGTGGGTTTTTCTTTGGACAGTTTTTAATCCAAATCAGAAAAGGATTAGTGAGACTTAGGAAACTTGCCTCTTGCTTGCAGGACATCATACAATCGGCCTGTGAGAACATCACTGGCACTTGTAGCCAAGGGACGCAGGAGCATTTTCTTTATTCTACTCTTTGTATCTACCCCACTCCTTAAAAGTACTTGAAAACAATCTGCACTCCCCTTCAAATTTGCCAGTCTCAAAACACTGAGAACAAGAAGCAAAAATCTGTGGTGCCCCTTGAACTGCTACAAGTTCTGTAGTAACAAAAATCTATTAATCTTCACTTCATGCAAAAGTGAACTAAAATAATCGCTTCCACCATGGTCCACTTATGTCCTTCCTTCATATTGTGTGCATTCATCTGATTTTACAAACAACAGCACAATCATCCCCACCCCAACCCCCAGTTTCTAAGCTCAAGAGCAGAAAAGGTATCAAACATATTCTCCTATACCTGGAGCTCAACAACCAGGAATCATGGTGATGCAGGATCCCCTGCAATGGGGAATAAAGATGGTGTGCAAATTGTGACCTTTAGGATTGGATCAGAGCAAGCAACCTAGGCTTTATTGTCCACTTGCCTCCCATTTTTTCCATTTGTGTTGGATATACTCTTCTTCACTGCCCAGTAGTTATGCAAGACACAACTTCCCAGTCTAGAGATAAACCCCTTCTTCCTGGTGATTCATAGTATATTCAGAGCACATACTTAATGTGATATAAAGCCTGTCCTCATTAAGCCTCTCCTACTTAGGCACAGTAAGAGTTGGATGGTTTTAGAAGATGCTGTGAATTGGTAGTAGGGCAATGACCACAGACATCTGCTAGTCAAGTGACCGTTCCGTATCATTCTTTAATGAGACTTTGAGTTAGGCTTAATTTGAAATATAAAAGTAAAGTCTGAAAGTTTGACTCCTGTTAATTTCATGAACATATTTTTGTAGTTTTTTGGGCAACACCACAGAGGTAGTTTGCAATTGCCTTCTTCTAGGATGGGCTCTTCATTTCTTTTTAATTCCCAGTGTAGCCTATAATCCTGGTGGTCTCCCATCAAAGACTGAAGCAGAGCTAAGTTTACTTAGTTCTTCAAGATAAGATAAAACCAGTATTGGGAGCAAATGCTGCCATCTGGTGTGGATTAATCTGAGAGGTTGGTTTGCTAGTAATTCCAAACAATGGGCAAAACAATACTGAACTTCTCATGTAAGAAGTGGCTTATTACTAAGCCTAAGACAAAATGGAGAGCAGAAGATGCATGTGAAAAATGAGACTTACAGAAGAATGTGAAACTAGCATCTTACAATTCAAGAGGGGAAACAATCCTTTGGGTTGAAGAAAGAAAAGAAAAACCAGGGGCTGGCTTATCTGAAATGTGACTGGCAGGTGAAGAAGGGCCCGGTCAATCTTTGAAAGGAAATCATTTTGTAGATTGGGAGTGGAAGAGATTTCCCTATTTAGCCCCGGCTCAACTTTTATTCCATATTTCAAACAGTAACATTATGCTCCAGATTGTCCTCATCCCAGTAGCTTGTCTGCCAAGGCTGTTTGTCATTTGATTTGATAAAGCCACCTTCCCACACCTCAAGTTCCCCCCCGCCCAGAGTAGCAGATAAGAGAGGGAGGCCTCACTTCATTTGCCATAAGGCCTGAAGGAGAAGCTTGTTTGGGAAGCTGCCATTGATATCTGTGACAGGTGTCAGCTTTGCATGGAGTTGCCAGTAGATGTTAACATGGAGCTTAACTGAACATTATTCTTGCCAAAAGCCACACAAAGTAAAAGTGTGTGTGTGTGTGTGTGTGCGCGCGTGCGCGTGCATTCATATGCATATGCACCGACAAGGAACTATTTGAGATATCAAGGCTTCATTAAGAATTACCCTGTCCTTGCTAATTCCATTATCTTTTGCTATTCTTACTGCCTCATTCTTCTTTCATTGTCCCCCTCTGATAACCTTCGGATAAAGATTTGCAGTCTTAATTTTTCTCCTAAAACTTATTTTGTAAATTATAATGTACAATTTGTACATAAGTCTGCAACAAAAGAATTATAGCAAAATCTGCTGCAATTGTAGAACATCAATAATAGTATCTATTTGTCTAGTCTAGCAGCACAAACTCCACAAAATGTCATCAAAACCATAAAAGATAAGTTACCAGTTTATAAGCTACATATTGTTACAGAAACAAGGAAAGTATTGTCAAAAATCCTATTGTGGTTTTTTTTTTTTTTTTTTTTTTTGCCAAATACAACTCTCTCCCAAATGTAGGTATTAATTTTGCAACTTTTGGAAGTGTATTGTTCTCCTGTAATTTTTCTTTTTCCCCATCTAGAAATTTGTGGCTGATAAAAAAAAACTATTATCTGTAATGGAAGCCCTGAAAATATTTTTTGAGTTGTGGAGGCAACATAGCCTATAGTAGTCTACACAGTATTGTGCTTCTTATCTCTAGATAAAGTTACATCAAGGCTTTCTTTAGATTCTCTCTTTCACACCACTTAGCGATCAGAAATCAAAGTAGCAGGATGCAAAGTATTTTTCACTCTGCAGTGTCCACAGAACAGCTTGGTTGATTATGACATGAACTAAGAGGACCTAGGAGCAAATTATAAAGAAAACAATATTTCTTTTATTGTGGTTGAAAGTAAGAGGCCGAATAATTTATTGTGAAGGTCCCTCATGATTTATGCAAAATTTTAAAGTTGCTTCACAATATAGTAACCAAATTGTCATTAGAAAATAGGGACACTTGTGGAATTTTTAAAAACAGATGATGTCAGTAAGAACATTTCCAGTATACACAGGTAGACACTACCTCAGTATAAGCAGGTTATATAAACAAACAGGTTATATAAACAAGAAGAGTAATCTTCTTTAGAACTTGTCGATCTTGGATTCTGTAAATGTCTAAGACTTGTCTGTTTTTAGATATAATTAATTGTTTTGTTAAAGGACAATATAATCTTAGTGTGAAGAAAGTAATGATAAAACTATTTTTGAAAAACCCAATTTAAATTTCATACTGCTGAAAAAGTTGGCTATTCTTCATCAATCACTTATAGAAAGAAAGCTTTGGAACACATGCTGTCATATCTGAAAGGCACTTATTAGTTGTTTCAATCTTTCCATCTTGGTGTGCATGGATGTTGTTTTAGTTATTTTGATAAGAAACTATTTATTTGTTAGATTTATATCCTGTGTTGTATTTAAGAGCTCAACACTGTGAAATTAGCACTTCCTCCTCTTATTTTCCCCCACAAAAACAATGCTCTGCAGTAGTCCGAGCTAAGAAAGAATGACTAGACCAAGTTATCTAGTGCAGGGGTCTCCAACCTTGGCAACTTACATAAATGACCTTTGTGATCATATTATAAGCAGCTGCGTCCTCTTCGCTGATGACATAAAACTATTCAACACCACTGACAATACTGCTTCCCTACAAAGCGACCTTGACTATATGTCTGAATGGTCGAACAATTGGCAACTCCAAATCTCAACCAACAAATGCTCTGTCTTACACATTGGCAACAAAAATCACAACACCAAATACAAGCTGGGCGGATACGACCTCGTAGACAACCCTCACTCTGTCAAGGACCTAGGAGTACTCATCTCAAACGATCTAAGCCCCAGAGCTCACTGTAACAGCATTGCCAAAAAGGCATTAAGAGTTGTTAACCTAATTTTGCGAAGCTTCTTCTCCGGTAACATTGTACTGCAAACTAGGGCATATAAAACCTTTGCCAGACCAATTCTCGAATACAACTCGGATGCCTGGAATCCACGCTGTATATCAGACATTAACACAATTGAACGAGTCCAGAGGTACTTCACGAGAAGAGTACTCCACTCCTCTGTTCACAACAGAATACCTATGCCACCAGGCTTGAAATTTTGGGCTTGGACAACCTAGAACTACGCCGACTACCATCTGACCTAAGTGTAGTACTCAAAATTGTCTGCTACAATGTCCTACCTATCAATGACTTCTTCAGCTTCAACCTCAATAATACACGGGCAAACAATAGATACAAACTCAAGGTAAACCGCTCCAAACTCGATTGCAGAAAATACTACTTCAGCAACAGAGTGGTCAATGGCTGGAATTCTCTACCCAACTCCGTTGTTACATCCTCTAACCCCCACAGCTTCAACCTTAAACTGTCTACCGTGGACCTCACCCCATTCCTAAGAGGTCCGTAAAAGGGGGCGTGCATAAGCACACCATCGTGCCTACGGTCCCTGTCCTACTGTCCCCATTTACTTGTACTCATTCCTTGTTCATGTCCATGTTTATACTTATACCTGTTATCTAGTACATGTTCAACAAATTAAATAAATAAATAAATAAATAAATAAATAAATAAATAAATAAATAAATAAATAAATAAATAAATAAATAAATTTTTTAAAAAAACTTTAAAACTTGTGGGCTTCAACTCCCAGAATGGCTGGCTGGGGAATTCTGGGAGTTGAAGTCCACAAGTCTTACAGTTGCCAAGAATGGAGACCCCTGATCTAGTGAGCTTCTGAGGCTGAAGGTATACTAAACATAGATGTCTCTTTGTACTCCAATACCTTACCCACTGCATCACACTGACTTCTATTGGACAAATGAGACAATCATGGTTTCCCTAAACTGCACAGCAGTTTCTAATGCTATTGAGAATAACTTTTTTTTCATATTATTTTTCCTGGTTAGGATTTTGATCCCTGGGATTATAAAACTAGAGCGAGATAATATCTTTTGCATCTGGCCATTGGGTTGACCCAAATTCTATTTTGTCTCTTATACTTTTAACATCTTCATTCCTAGGTGGAGTCATCAGAAAGGCTGGCTAAAGTACAATCAGTATGTAGATTGCAAATAGCGCAATCTCTCATTTCTTCTTTATAAGCTCAAAGATGCAATGAACACTTTAAATATATACCTGGAATTATTTTGGAATGAATAAGCATAAGGTAAGTGCTGTGACCCAGGTAATCTGCTGATCTCTTAAATTAGCATTGGAGAGGATTACATTTAACCAATAAAAAGGTTATTTCAGAATATTCCTATTTTATCAATGTTCAGATGCTTGAAATAGTTTTACCAGTCTCATCTAATTTTCTAACTATAATCTTATCAAGAAAAGACAGGTCTCTTAGGTCAGATAGCCTTTAGAAACTTTTAAAAAAATGTTTACTGCTACAAATTATAGCAGTGACACTTGTAAGTACTAAGTATTTTCATTGCATTAACTTATTTTGTACAAGTTTCACTAAGTGCTAGTTTGAGTCTAATTTAGAGTATTCTTTAAATCTTATAAATGGTGGGGACCAAGCTATTTGAAAGATTCTCTGCAGGCCTAAGTACAGACTGAAAGTTTAGACCTGTAAGGTGGCAAATACCAAGCACAGGCCCTTGTCTGGGTGAATATATTTAATCTGGAAGATATCTTTTTTCCTTACTGAACTTAACCAGGTTCTAAAATCATTTTTATTCCAACTTTTTAAATGTTTTTTTCCTCTGGGACTGTTTTACCTGGGGCCTTTATATTTAATATTTTGATTTGAAATATTATCTGATGAAACATTTAAGGAATTAACAAAGAATAATTAGTCCATCTCAAATACTTTGGCCACCTAATGAGAAGGAAGGACTCACTGGAGAAGAGCATAATGCTGGGAAAGATTGAAGGCAAAAGAAGAAGGGGACGACAGAGAATGTTCTGCCCCAGCTACGGACCCCACAGAACGCAGCACACACAAAGTCTGTACAAACCTTAGTTTACTAATTAAGGACTACTAATAAGCTTTCTTAGCAGTCGTTCAAACACAAATACAGTTTAAATCAGTCTTTTCTGAACACCGGCTGTTAATTCAACTTCATTAACAGCCAGCAAGAGTCCAAGGAATAATAACTCAATTCTGAGGAAACAGTCTTTCAGATAACAGTAATCTTACTGTGGTTGGGCAAAACGCCCAGAAGCAATTTGCAGGAAAAATGACGAGAGAGAGAACAAGAGCCGATCAGACTTTTCTGGAATCAAGACACGAAGGAATATGAACCACGTTGTTTCCTGCAATTTGGCTCAGTCATCGTCATCCCTTAAATAGGCTAAGGGAGTGGCCAATTAGTCCCAAGCCTTACTCCTGAGGAGACCTCCTCCTGAGGAGCCATTCCTGCCTTTTGGCAGCTCTGCGCACCCGTCCATTGAGAAGAGGCTCCTCCTCTTCTTCCTCTTCACTTATGGGAGCTGCTGGAGGTTCTGAAGGCCCTGGCTGAATCCCTGCCTCGG
>QLTV01002664.1:1654895-1690086 GCA_003457575.1 Thermophis baileyi
TCTAGTAGGGCTCCAAAACGCCCCGCCTACCTGCGTGATTACGTATGCTGGACAGCTCCATCCAGGAGGGGAGGGGTGTTATGTTCTAACTGTTTAAACTGTGTTGCATGGTTCCAACCAGGTCCAGCGTTTGAGCGGGAAAAAGCTCAAACGCTATTGGCTGGTCTGTCTGACAGCTCCCTATAAAAGGGCAAGCTGTCAGACTGCTCTTTGCTGGTTGCTTACACAAGAGCTGAAATAAAGAGCTGCTTTGGAAGTCTGTCTCCTGTCATCTCTACCCACTATCTAACACTTTGGACTTTGGAAAGGATGACTGGTGCCCCTTTTTTTCCTTCTGTTCTCTTTATTTTGTTTGCTATATTGTTCTTCCGTCTTGTGTTGTTTTTGTGTATTTTTTTTTCTATTATTTTTCTTCTATTGTAAGCATCCAACAGTGCCTGGAAGTCAGGCAGCATATACATTTAAACATTTAAATGATCATCATCATCACCACCACCACAATTTTGGCTCTATGGCGGAAAGACTCCAAGGTCCAGTAACTAGAGATTTAGGAGTATTGATCGTGATTGGACTCTTATAGATGACCAATTCCTTCTATATGATACAGAGGGATTCTGCATCAAAAAAGTACTCTATAATTGGCCTTTCTTAGAGAGAGATAACTCAAAATACATTAATTGATAACCATTGATAATATAATAACAGAAGTATTCCTTTATTTATTGAATATTTTACTACTGCATAAAGAAATTCCTCTTTATGTGAGTATTTCAGATATTGCAGTTGCTCCAAAGATGCTGCAACTAGTTCAGAACACAGCAAGATACCCATTGATAGGAACACCAGACAATGAATATATTCTCTATGCTTTGGGAACTGCTGATTACCCCCAAATCAAATTACCGAAAGAAATATTTTGTTTTAAATATAAGCATCTTTTGAGAATTTGGAAATAGCTTTCTCACACACACACACACACACACACACACACACACACACACACACACACACACACACACAAACTGCCTCTCACTTTACACTGTTAGATCACAAGGGTCACCAAGAAGTATGTTAATCATGGCACAAATACATTAAATTGCATTTCTTGTCTTGAGATTTTTTCAATGCAATTAAAGTGGCCCAAACTCTTATTTTCTACAGTGCACAACAATTGACACCTACTATGTGACAAACAATGGGATGCTGCTAGACAATCTGCCATGATGGTATATCCAGCAGTATATCCACATTCTTTGAAGTGCATCTGTTAGTGAAGTTCAATGTCTTTTTTTTTTACAAGTTCTACCATGATTTCTTTGCTATACAGATTAAGAGGCCCTGGTGGCGCAGTGGTTAGAATGAAGTGTTGCAGGCTAATTCTGCTGACTGCCAACTGCCAGCAGTTCAGCAGTTTGAGTCTCACTGGCTCAAGGTTGAGGTCGGTAAAATGAAGACCCAGATTGTTGAGGGCAATATGCTGATTCTGTAAAACTGCTTAAAGAGGGCTGTAAAGCACTGTGAAGCGGTATATAAGTCTAAGTGTTATTGCTATAAAATGTAATTATTACAGATGCATATAGGTGTCTTGCCTAACCCTAAACCAATGAAAGCAATCATTGATTTTATGGCATAGAATAATACAAACTCATTTAATATTGTCAGTGGTCCCAAAACTGCACTGTTGAGGAAGCCCTGCTGTGTTTCATTTGTTGATGATATAGACACATGGTGTTCTTCTGATTTTATCAATACTGTACTCTTCTTGCATGATTAGCAGCCCTTTTACTGTAATTGTTTCATTTTAAAACAATGATTAAGGTTTACTTTAATAATCAGCTTTCTAGAAGACTTTAGAAATATGTGCAACAGATTAATTTACATGGGAATTTGTGTCACTCTGGAACACATCTATCTGCACACTTAGCACACACCAATGCAAATGTAATTTAATTTTTATAAATATGTTTCCAAAATCTTATTTATACACACAAGAATGGGATCAAAAAGGTGAATGCAAATCTGTGTGTATTTACATAGGAAAATCTTTCCAACTGACATGCCATTAAGTCCCATTTCCTTCCTAATGAAATCCAGGCCTGGCGACTGTCAGTCTAAGCCTAGCATGCTGCTCAGCCCTGCAGCATGTGCTGGAAATCGAGTCCAGAAGGTTAATTATTTCTTCAATTGACCAACATTTTTGAGACAATAGAATGAGGTAAATTAATTGCAGAATGTAGCCTTTTAAAAAGCTAATGGCAAGAATATCCTTTGCCAAATCTTGGCTACAGTCAGAACACAAGAAAAATATGAGAAAACAGAGGCTGGGTCAGTAAAAAGGTTAGTTTTTATCCCTTTGTTTCCCTAGGAAAAGATATTTCAAGTAACATAATGTTTTAACACAGGCATGTCCAATCTCTTGGCTTGACGGACTGCATTGAGTAAAGAAGAATTGACTTGGGCCACATATAAAATATATAATTAATGTATATAAATATCACTAAAAATCAGATAATAATGTTAAAATTTACACTCTTGTGAGGCCACATTACTAGCTGTCCAGGGCCGCATGCCAGCACTTTGGGCCATGGGTTGAACATGCCTGTCTTTACATGTTCCTTAAAGTAACCTTACTCTATTTAGTGAAATGTAAAAGTAAACCCAACTTCATGGATCACTGCCTTGTCATGTCATGGCAAAGAAGTTTATGCAGCTCAAAGAAGCTATGAGCTAAGCCAAGATAGACAGTTCATAGTGGAGAGTTCTGACAAAATGTGGTCTCCTGGAGAAGGAAATGGCAACCCACTCCAGTATCCTTGCCAAGAAAACCCCATGGACTTTACCAAAAGGCTAAAAGATATGACACTGGAAGATGAGCCCCTCAGATTATAACGTGTCCAATATGTTATTGGAGAAGAGTGGAGGGCAATTACAAGTATCTCCAGAAAAAGTGAAGCAGCTGGACTGGTGGTTTTTATATTCTGTAAGCCGTCTTGAGTCGCCATGGGTGAATAGGCGGCAATATACATTCAATAAATAATAATAAAATAATACTAATAATAATAATAAAGCCAAAAGGACGCTCAGCTGTGGATGGTGGTGAAAGGAAGGTCCAATGGTGAAAGGAAAGTCTGATGCTATAAAGAACAATATTGCATAGAAACCTGGAATGTGAGAAGCTGGATGGGGTCAAATATGAGATGGCAAGATTGAAGATCAACATCTTGGGAATCAGTGAACTATAGCGGATGGGAATGGGCAAATTTAATTCAGATGACCATTACATCTATTACTGTGTGCAAGAATCTCTTACAATAAGTGGAGTAGCCCTCATTGTCAATAAAAGAGTGGGGAAAGCAAAACTGGGGTACTATCTCAAAAATTACAGAATGATATCAATAAAGGAGAATATTTTTCCTTTATTGATATCATTATTTTTTTACAAGAAGGAATATTTTTCCTTCTTGTACTCATAATCATGCTTGTACTATTATATATATATACAATCATGTTTATACTTTGTCTATACTTTGCTTGTAATCATATATGCTTGACAAATAAATAAATTAAATTAAAATTAAATTAAATTAAATATTTTAGCTCAGGGTTGAAATGAGGGTAATTAAGTTAGGGTAATGAAATGTCTGCAAGAAAACAAGCAAGCTCAGAGAGCACCAAGGACCCTCAGAATGATATCATTTTGAATCCAAGGTAAACCATTCAACATCATAATTCAAGTCTAGGCCCCAACTACTGATGCCGAAGATGCTGAAGTTGACTGGAAAAGATTGAAGGCAAAAGGAGAAAGGGATGGCAGAGGATGAGATGGTTAGATAGTGTCATCGACACAATGGTCATGAATTTGGACAGACTCCGGGAGACAGTGGAAGACAGTGGGGCCTGGCATCAGAAATAACTTAGAGACTGAACAACAACAACAACAATAACAACAAGAGATAAACTTGAAGCATTCTAAATGTTCAGTGCCTCACCCAATAACTGGCTAGGAATGAGAAGCTCTAACGTTGAGGCAAGTTTTAAGAATTATCAGAAGAGTGTATAGTGATGAAAAGTGGGACTAACACTGAAGTCCACCACAATAGACTAAACTTTAAGAATTGCAGAAGAATTAATTCTGAACTAGGAGCTTTATTATTATTTTTTTGTTGTGCAATTAGTGTTTGTATTTCCACCTGGATGAAACCCAGTGGCCACTCTTGTACAGGGTCATGTAATACCCAAATATTTGAGATGCAATCTCAGTGCGTGAAAATACACTTTGAAAATGCCTCTCCCACGTGTCAGGAGAAATTGAATTAATATCATTTTCTGGCTCCATGTTAATTTTAGTTTTTGATATTAGAAGACAAAATAACCTATGATTTTTGTTTCTTATGGCTTGCTGAATCTCTGCCCAGGATTCCTGGGCACATATGTTCTTTTTTTCCCTTTAAGAGTATGTTCTATCTCCTTTTATGCTCATGACAGTAACATTTTGCAAAAGACATATTTTATTTTAAAAAAATCTATGGCCCATCCCACGTTATATATTTTGCTATTCCTCAACCTAAACAAACGTATCTTTGCACATCTGGATTGGTTATTTGTAACTTTTCACAAAATGTACATTTTGCTTGCCATATTACTTCATAACATAATAACATTAGCGTATACGTCTAAAGATTACCATTATAATCCAGCCCACTGGCACTTAGAGCACATGCTGCAGGTTTTCAGGAGCATATGTCCTATTTTCAATATAGGCAATTCCAATAGTCAGGCTTCTGCTTTTATTGTGCACAGATTTCTGTTCTCCTATTTGCTTGGACTATGGAGCCATGGATGTATTGGCTTCAGCAAGTCATTGCTTTTCAGCTTAAAGTAAATTACAATTGTTAATGTGTGAAAGTACACAAAAAATGTAATCTACATCAAACCCATAGTTTGGCATAGGACTGATGTTCAACTAAACGAACTGTAAAAGTTCTAACATTAGCACAACAACATTTGAAATTACAGAAATATCATAGCTTCCTATAGAATTTAAAGGCAACCTGCAACGGGGAAGTTTGAAATACATTTATTACAAGGATATTACAAAGACACAGACTGTGTCTCCCACAGAAATATTCTTTTACTGAATTCAGGAATAGGAAATTGAAACATCTTATAGAAGAAATCATAGAAGAAGGGAAGTCGAAAACTCGGGAGACAAAGAAAAGAAAGGGAATGCTGACCAAGAAAAAGAGCTGGGCTTGGTAGTCTTTCACCTACAGAGCTATAAAAATCCTGATGGTTTAACTAGCATAATATCCAGCCAGTGGTAGGTAATGTATATAGAAATGCAGCCATAAAGCTTTTTTATAAACTTAGCAACTTCACTTGTACAGTACAGGATAACAAAATAAAATCCAAGACAGACACCAGACCATATATGCAATACTATTTTATGGCACACCCAGGACGGCTGTATTTGTTCTTGATTTTGATTTTTAAAATCATCTGCACCTTTACAAAACAGGGTCCCCCTTGTAGTTCAAAACTGAGTGGATGATATATTTTTTTTAAAAAAGGCTTCGTGAATTATTATCCATACATTTAAGCTTTAATTGCAAAAGTTCCAGCCTCCACAACATTCTATGGAAGGAAGAATCACGGGACAATTGTGCATTTAATACGTTTTGCCTATGTTTTCAATTCAGTTCCAATTATTCGGAAATATCTCAGTTTAGACGTTTTGTGCTACTTCAAATGAGGAAAGGAGCTTCTGGTTCTTTCCACAGAGACAATGCAAACGAAGGGTGAGACTTGCTGAAAATCGAAAATTGTTCCGCCCAAAAGAATATTTGAATTAATATTCTCAGCTTCTATGTATTGGACACCATTTACTTCTATTTTCTTCTGAAAGTACACATTTATGTCATTGATGAATAAGACATGGATAATGGCCAAATGAAACTTTCAATTTTGTCTATATATTTTTTTTGAAAACTTAATAACTCAAGTCCAATCATGTTGCATTCAAATATTAGAATAGTTATTCCAAATATGGTTGTGTTGCAAAAGTATAATAAACATGAAAGCAGGAATGCAGATATTTATGTCCCCAATTGTATGTTTAAGTTTAGCATATTTAAGCTCTTCTATCCAGCTGTCTGACTTTATCAATTTCCATAAAAGTTGTTATAAGTGACTGGGCCAGGGAATATTACATCCCAACAGGCTGAACATGTCCACTCTCCAGGTCTCTATGGATAAAATCAAAGATTTCATATGTGTGGTTTTTCTCACAATTATATGTTGATATTCTGAACTTGGTATTTCCATCCCAGTCTTAATGCACTTGACTAACTATAGTTGGTTGTTGGTCAAAGCTGAGACTAATGCTATGAGGTAGTGATTTGCTTATCAATACATTAATTACAATTGTCATAAATATATTAAATTTCTTAATCACTCAGGTACTTTTATTCCATGCCTAGTTTTCAAATTATTACATGAAATATTAATATATAAATATATTTCTTTGGTTATTAATAGATGGATATCTCTAACCTTACCATTTGGGGTACAATAATATTCTCAAAATATTAAATGTTATTTTATATTTTTACTTTATATATTTTCAAAAACTCAATTTTCTATAAATTTCTATAAAAAAACCAATATATTTGTGTTGGTGTTCTTTTGTTCTGAAAATATCCATTTAAAAGATGCAGTTGTTAGTTATTCCAAGCTTGAATTATACATATTTTTGACTAGCATTAAGTTTTGCTGGATGGTTTTATTCAGCATAAATTCTTCTTCCTCAGCTTTTTGGAATACTCATAATTAATGCCATTAATTGGCTAGTTTGGGTTCAACTGATTAGAGATATATTCACTTATATCATTATTGCATTCAATCGAACATTTTTATTATACTACTTACTGATAATTGTATGTTGATTCCTTTAGTCACGCTAAATTGATATTATGGGGTAAACTAGACCTTAAGAAGGGACGCGGTGGCTCAGTGGTTAAGACGCTAAGCTTGTCAATCAGAAAGGTCGACAATCTGGCGGTTCGAATCCCTAGCGCCGTGTAACGGAGTGAGCTCCCATTGCTTGTCCCAGCTTCTGCCAACCTAACAGTTCGAAAGCATGTAAAATGCAAGTAGAAAAATAGGGACCACATTGATGGGAAGGTAACAGCGTTCCATGCACCTTCGGCATTTAGTCATGCCGGCCACATGACCACGGAGACATCTTCGGACAGCGCTGGCTCTTCAGCTTTGAAACAGAGATGAGCACCTCCCCCTAGAGTCAGGAATGACTAGCACATATGTGCGAGGGGAACCTTTACCTTTACCTTTAGACCTTAAGACTAATTACAGATTTGTCATATGGAAGATCTGGAGTTACCCTTCGCAACAGTTAGAATTGCTTTCACAATTTTATTCAAATTGTAATTCAATTGAAAGAAAAAAAATGTTTTAGTATTTTACAAAAAAAAAAGTGTAGGAAACTGCACAAGCAAAACTCTTCCAATCATCCAGCTAAAGAATGAGTAATCTTTTCTACAGAATCATAAAATATGAAAAGGACTTACATAGTTCAGTAATCTATGCAGTATTAAACTATCTTATACAGAACTTTATAGAGAAATATATGTTTGTTTAATGTATTTTAACAGAGAGTGTTAAAATATTATTTAATATAATTTTTTCTTGTACTCATCCTGCCACATGTGAAACAAAAGTATAAACAACCGCATTATTCCAGACAGAAATGAATCTGTCATGGTTTAAAAGACTTTAAATTAACGGTGGGATCATACTCCTTTCTCCAATTAAATGTACATCTTCCCTTTTGTTCTCTTATGTAGTAGTGGCCATAGTCCAATAATGGCAAATTAATGTTCATGCTCTAAACCACACCTGTACAACATATAGCCTGTTAAACAGCCTTTAGCCTTACGAATGAAGGTGAACACACGTGTCCCAGGTTAATGTTGCAGGATCCAATCTGGGTTGGTCACTGGGACCAGAGGGTTTTTCTTCTGAGCTTTTGGACTCATGCTGGAGTCCAGCTTCATGAAAATGGGCTCCAGCATGAGTCCGAAAGCTTGAAAGCCTTTAGCCTTGTTCAGCTCCATGGTGTTTTTTTTTTTTTTTAAAAATAAGTCACTGCTGACAAGCAGGAGCTAACAGTCTGTCATGCCAGAAGGGACAAGTTAAATTAACACTGATTGGGAAGCTAAGTTGGAAAACTATTCAAGAGGGAAGACTTAGAAGTCAATCTTAGACTTAGAAGTCAATTATATATTGACTTCTAAGTTACAACAGATAAGTAACTAAACTATGGATTGCAACAGAACAATCATGTTTCTGTCATACTTGAAAGATGCTTAGCATCTAAGAAGAAACCCAGGAATAAAGAAATATCTGTTGGAAAAATGTGTTACCAAGTTTGGGAAGTTGGGTATGAAAAGGTTAGTAAATTAGGTACAAAATATAATACACTTCTGTTATTGGTTAAAGGAATTCATGAAAATAATCTTCCCAGATCCATTAGATCTGCAGTTTCAAATATTCCTCAAAGGTATGGATAATGGCCTTGTTGATTGAGGATTCTATGAGCTGTTATGTTGCCTGTTTGGAGGATCTCAGCCTAAGAAAAGTGGATAAAGACTGGAGGTTAGCAGTGCTATATTCCCGGGCACCAAAATGCACAATGTATGTTGAAGAAGCCTCCCAGTGGCCCAAAATAAAATAAAGGGGGGGGGGGAGTCTTCTAATCTTCTTGAACCCAGAAGAAAGTGGTTCTGGACATTAGTCTCACTAGGCAGACCAGAACATGAAATCAACTTCACAGGTTGGCTAAAACTAAATTTATTGAGGTTGGATATAATAACAGAGTCTTATTAGTCTGGTTGTATCCCTTCCTCCTTCTTATAGTTCAGTCAATTAGGGAGGTATCTGAGTTATTTCTGAACATTATCTGGACATTATGGTCCTAAAAAAGCTTGAGTCCCTTTCCCCTAGACAACAGAACTTGCATGTCTCCATCCAGGTCATGTTCCTTTCTCTCTATCCTGGAAAACCTTCTGAGAATTGCTCAAAACTAAGCTTATGCTTTAAGAATAAAGTAACTGTGCCCCTTCCTCTCCATCCCTACAGCCCTCCATACTGTGCTCCACACTGTTCAGTGGAATTCTCTGTCAATGGAGGCTTTTAGAAAATCACAGATGGCTATAGAAGTTCCATCTTGACCTCTGGGTACTTATCATAACCCATCTCAGGAAAATCAAAACGAATGCTATCAACATCAGTAACGTGCCCAACACATTGTAAGAATGTGTCCTTTTGAAAGTTTTGTAAACTTAAACGATGTGTTATACCATATATCTAATTATCTTTGTACTAGCAGCTCTTCATTTGTTTAAACTAAGAAGCTGGACTCTGCTAAGCTCAGTTCATCAACCTGAGAGGAACCATTGTTTATATCTATTCTTTCTATAGGACATTAACTCTGGAGAAAGAATCTGACTATCTTCTGCATTAGTTCATATTTCTCTCAGCAGCATATCCTCAAAGAGCCACTGTTTTCTTGCAACTGACCACTCTGAAGTTTTTATTTTCCTTTGGGAGGTCCCAGTTGTTCAAAAGTTGAGCAGTTGACAGCTGCTTGGAACATACTACAAAAGGATTCATAGCCAGCAGCATTTCTATCTCTTCATCGTCCTAGAGTGGATTAAGTCTCTGGCCGCTACTTATGGCTGCTATTCATGACATTGCTGGTGTTATTATGACCTTTTTCTCTGTTGCTTCATCTGACATTTGCAAGATGGTGGGTCATTTTTCCTTTACGAGGAATGGGTTTATGGCAAATAGAAAGGGCTATGAACCTTAACTATGCAAGGCCATAGCCCATATCTCCTGCACCATAGTCCATATCTCCTGCATCTCCTCTTAAAACTGTACTCAGAGAAAAGAAGTACAGTAAGTAGAAGATCCTGAAAATATCCTTCTTTCTGTATTTATTCTCTTACTCCTTGGGTCAAAAATGAATGAGTTACTGGCAGTGAAGTCAGATTCTGAACATGTTGAATTGATGGGCATGTTTAATTAGAAATTGATTTGTCAATGGAAATGTGATCCCATTTTTTCCCTTCCAACTCCCCAAGAAGAAACAAGTGACTGTTTATTTCCTCACCTATCCATTGTGAAAACAGAAAATGAAAGATGGAAGAGTTGTGATTAGATCCGTTCTAGAAATTCTTTGTAATTATCCTCTGTCCTTCTCAGTTCAAAAGTATTACTGAAGGCTGAATAGAGATATGTACAGTAGAAAATTGGCCTCCTGCTTTTGTGTAACTCCTGAAATCATTCTAATAATTGTAACTCCTGGAATCATTCTAGTAATTCTACTAATAACCCTCCATTTCAGTTTATCATATCAAATATGTAAAGCTTTGCAGTAGTAAGATTTGATGAACCATTTTTATAAAACTGGCTTTTCTCAGTTCTGAGAACGAAGAATTGCCAGCAAACAGCATTATTCTCATTTTTTACTAAATGTAATTTCTAAGGAAAAAGAAGTCATACAGTTCTTCATAAAATTCTAACAGATAAACAAATGCCACAGAAATTTACTGAATCACCATCAAAGAGAACTAATATGGTTATTAAACAGCACACAGAGAGTTTGACAAGTAGAAGTGAAGTCCGAGCAATTTTTTTTTCATTATGATGTTCTAAGTTACTACTCTCTTCTCCCACTCATCTCTACAGTCTTTTAGGTAGATTATGCAGACTAGACATTTTGAATGATTTTTATCCTGCAAAATGCCCAAGGTGACTTAAGAGTATGTGGGTTTAAAACTTTCTGGATTTCTCCTTTATATTTGATACGGTAGGCATATTATCAATATTTTTGGCTAAGAATTCTGAATATTTAATTTCTCAACAATTACTATTAGTGTTCCTGACTCCACCAAATACTGTAAAACCATTAAATGCCTTCTGTGCTGTGGATGTCTGATATTGAAGGATCCAACCTTTTTACCTTGTTTATATTGGTAGAACGAAAAGGATGCTGATGTAGGAGAAGGACTAGCAGAGCCTGGGGCCAGAGTCAAGAGAGGAATCAGTCTAGACTTCCTACAAGCAGTCTAAGTCCAAGCACTCTTGAATTCCGTTAACTCTTGTCTAGCATCAATTTAGTGCTGACTATTAGTTGACTAGATTCTTGGGTATACAGTATGCGTGAGCAATAAATGATCTTAACTGGAACTTGGCGTGATTCTTTGCACCTGACAGCTGAAGCAACAACATACATAAAACATACATCTTTCATACATTCTGCCCTTCCCCTTGTTTCAATGTCTCAATGGGAGGGAGTTGCAGTATTCCGGCTTTAATATTAACACAGATCTAGGACAGCACTATGTCTTTTGTCCCAACATACAATTTTTTTTTTTAGATTAGAGATCTGATATCAGATTCAAGAGCTGTGGACACTTCCAGGATAGAAGTTTATCTTATCCTTGGGGAAAGGAAGACACCCACCAAAATAACAAATCTTCCTGCACAAACTTGAGTATAAATGCAACAAGGAAAAGATAAAAGCACATAATTTTATATATAATGTGCATGACAATATATTGGCAGGGTAAAGATTTATTTATCCATCAACTCTCAATCCTCAGAAAATTCAGGACAGATAAGTGATTCTCAGTTTCAAAAAAATAGGGAGGCAATCTGTCTAGATGAGATTTTACATCTTTTTAATAACACTAAATATGTGGCCTGAGGTCTTCCTTGATTCAAAGATATCATCCAAGACACATATGACTTCAGTAGTGAAGGGAGCCTTTTCTCCACTTTGGATGGTGATCATTTTTCCTGGGCTAGGAAAGCCTGGTTACAGTTATCCAATATCCATGTACTAATAACCTCACAACCTTGTTATAGGACTGTCTTTAAAGCTAGTTCAGAAGCTGTAGCTGGTGCAGGAAGTCAAATTGTTACATAGAATATTTAAATGAGAAAATATGAAACTGATCCAGTGACCACCAGATTTACTTCAACATTTTGATACTAGCATTTAAAGCACTAAATCAATTAGAGATCAAAAACTTAAAACAATGACTCACAAAAAGACCCATTGATACATATACTGAAACTCGCCAAAGATCTCATATTTTGGTCCCAAACTGAGTTCAACTTATGAAGTGACCCAAAATAATGCTATCTTAGTAGTAATGAAATTCAGTTCTGGAAGAGCGAACTCTAGATATCCAAAACTCCATCACATTTTAGAAAATGACTAGAAATATATCTGTTCACCTGTAATCCTAACTATTAGTGCTTTTTGCATTATCCTGAACCCTTCTAAGAAGAAGGAACATCACATTCTAAAGAAATCCTATTATGAATTGCACTAATTTGTTTCTTTTAAAAGGCTACATAATAATCTGTAATAGACACACACTGACACTGATCATGTTTGTGGGACATATTTCCTTAAAATCCATGTGTCTAAATAGATAATATAATGCCATCTGAGAAATTATGTTTCTGAGAAATTATTATATATAAATAATTCAGATGAGTCTGAAACAATGTTCCACCAGAAGAATTTATCCCATGTCCACGTTCCCTTTTCTTGAGAACTCCATCTTTGAGCAAAATTGGTTAAATAATGAATTTTGCAGAACTTGAGTTCCAGAAGGCTAGTTTTTTCTATGAATAATATCTGCTAGGACACACAGTCAAGAATGTTAAAAACACTAAATGGCTAAACTTTCATCAGAGCCAAAATTTCTATCTCAGTAAGAAGATACGGATTCTTACTATATTGATGGGTTGAAATAAAATGGAGGACAACAAACTTCAAATTTCCATTTAGCTATTAAGTTTCTTCTGTTATTTTAGGCCAGTCATTACTATAACTCTCAGAATAATCTCTTATACAGAGTTGTTGTAAGGATAAAATGTGAGGCAAGGGAGAAAACCAAAACAATACTCCTACAAAGAAAGAAGAGAGAGGACATTGAGCCTAATTCAAGGCCTCCCATTGATCATTTCAACTACATTGTCAAATAACTATTAGAAGCTTTTCAACCAATTAGTATTTTCATTTGTACACTGGCATAGCCAATTCTTTAGGAGATTTCCAACAAACATGTCATATGGACTATTTATATGCTCAGGATGACAAATTTCTGAGCTCATTTGTTCATACGAGGACAGTCTATCTGAATATCAATTAAAAGAGCCTCATTCCATTTCCTACAAAGCAATATGCATTCTACAGTGTACACTAAGTATATAGTGAACATATGGACATAATCATGTTATTCAGACTATTGTGGCTGCTACAAATCAATGGAAATGTAAATCATAGGTGCGACTTTCCAGTGATAGTTAAATTCCATGCATCCTTAGACTAAATATCTGAATTATAATGACTAAACATATATTATACATGGATAAAGACATTTTTTTTTTTGTAATAGATGGAGGATTGTCAATCTACTTTTTGCTATCCCCCTAAATGCAAAGCCAAACAAATTAGCTCTAGGGGGAAAATCCTTTTAGCTTTTATGGCACAATAAATTCAGACATGGTTAATGATACCTCACAACAGTTAAACAATACTTTATTTGATACCTGCTTATTAATATACATATATACATGTATCTGCATGTATGTGCATGAACAACCACAATATAATACTTAAATGGATATTGAACATCTAATTATTAGATATTTAGATCTATTATCTACTACCTCAGTTAATACTGATGAAAACAACAATTCTATTGTCTCAAATGTCTCTGAATGTATATTTGGCAGTTTGAATATCTTGGAGACAATTTTGAGGTATCAAAGGCTGTTGATCGTATAACTTACTCTAGTCCCCAGACAGATACTCTATCATCAATAAAACATCAATAAAATACAAAATGGCTCACCGATATCTGTAAATGTCCACCATGCTAACATCGGATGCAAAAAGAAACATAATAAACAAACAAACAAACAAACAAATAACTCAGGCAATGTTGATAGCAAAAAGTTCCTTTCTTTTCCTTTCACTTTCAGAGAAAACATGTTGTTTTAAATTTGCTTTAAAGGAAAAGAACAGTACTGTAAATTTCATCCAAAGACTTGCTTGCCAGATCCTATCATTTTATTGCTAAGTTCAGTCTTTTAAAATTTCTGAAAAATATGAACTTCTGAAAAAAAAGAACATTGGGATAAATTGAGTCAAGATGTCTGCAGACATGATTCTAGGCCACTGTCATCTATAATGAAAAGGGCTGTAAACATACAATATGCTCAACCCTAATAATCACATACATGGACCATTCTGTTATGGTGTTATTCTTTACTGACTGGAAGGCTATAGTGCTGGTAGAAGCCACGGACAGAACAATTCTATGGCCAGCTTTACATGCTGGCAGAATGTATGTAATTTCTGATCTGCTACCTATATCTGCTTAGCAGGGGTGGGTTCTGGATCCTTTTGATGCCGGCTCGCTCAGGGTCATGCCGTGTGCATGCGTGCAGCAATCAAAAAATAGCTTCTGAGCATGCACAGAAGCAAAATCCAAGATGGTGGCACCCACAGAAACACCGACGGAACTGGCTTTGTGATGTCATCGCCGAGCTACTAACAGTTCTAAAAAACCGGTTAGAACCGGTAGGAACCCACGTCTGCTGCTTAGGCAAAGTAGGGCACTGTCCAATTATTGCAGTTTGTACATGTCTGCCACTCTATATTTTACTCCCAGTTTTTCACAGCTTGGCAACTTAAGCTTTCCCTTTCTAGGTAAATTCGGGTGCCATGTGCTCAGGAAATAGTAGATGTTACATTTTGTACCTTCCCTTGCAGAATAAGTAGCAATTTGAATGCCTGTGTAGTATGGATGCCTGGGAGGGTAAGGATTGACTGTTGTGATCTTCTTCCACAAGTTTCACAAGTGCTGATGGATTGGAGACAGTAATATCAGTTGCATGATGTGTGTGTTTATTTATGAAACATATTTGTATGCTGCCACAATAAAAGATTCTCAGCAGTGAATATAGCTAATATAGCAGTTATAATATAAAACAAATCCCATGTAAAAGTTAAAAAAAGAAAGTATCTTTTGGGCCCAACGAATAGTCTCCTAAAATGGCTGCCACACACAAAATAGCTGCATTTATCTGAAGACAGATAAAAGTTTCCTTTCTCCTCTCTTTCATTACCCCTCCCCAAATTGGAAATGTCATTACATTTCCAAACAAAGCTATGGGCTTCAAATATCCAGAATGGTGAGGTGCTAGCTGTTGCTTTGTGACTGTTTTAACAAATACAGCAGAGGAAGGAAATGCTGGGTTTTCCTTTATTAAAGAAATATATATATATATATATATTTAACTGGGTGAAACTGACAAAACCTCTGTCAAGCTTGCTTCTAATCCAAGTGATAGAAATAACTGTAAAACTGTGGTTGTTGCTTTATTTCAGCACTCTTCAAAAGACACATCCAGAGAAGGGAGTTCTCTTGGCACAGATGAAAGGAAAAGGAGCAAGGGAAGCCATCCATTGGGGTCCATGCAATCTGACAGAGTGTTAGGCTAGCCTTATAGCCAGAATGGAAAGAAGAGCTGGAACAGAAGACAAATTTCTTAAGCTGGTTTCATTTCCAGCCCATCTGCTCATAGGCAGAACAAGAAGCTGAATGTTGGAGTGCAAGAAAAGCAAGGAAAGTATACCAGATTATCAGATTCTTTTTAATGAAAGAAAAAAAAAAAACCCTGGATCTGTTTTCATTCATTATATTCCTGGATGTACAAAGTTAGCATAAATTCCCTGAAAATATTCACTAGCATGTTTTTTTCTTTTTAAGTAGCTTTCCCTTACATCAGCGGTTCTCAACCTGTGGGTCGCGACCCCTTTGGGAGTCGAATGACCCTTTCACAGGGGTCGCCTAAGCACGCGCTAGCCCGCCATCTTGGTGACTGGCAATGCGCACGCGCGGGAAGGGGGCAGGGAGGGGGTCGCAGCATTAGGAAGGTTGAGAACCACTGCCTTACATGGACCACAAATCATATTACTGGATTCTGTTCAATGTCGCTATTCTTCCTCAGTCTGTTCTGGGAGATCTTGTAAATATACTCCCAAAGAAATCTGTGACATCACAGTTGTTTTTTGCCTTAAGCCCTTTCTGCACCGAAAGCTTTGTATTTTATTTTTACGGCTGTTGGATTAAAAATGTACATTTATTTCAGATAGGGATACTGAAGTCTAGAAAGAAGAAGTTACAGTAAGTGGTAAGAAAAATTATGCAGAAGGAAGGGCTTGGAATAGAATGAACTGCTACTGTTATGTTCTAACTGTTTAAACTGTGTTGCATGGTTCCAACCAGGTCCAGCGTTTGAGCGGGAAAAAGCTCAAACGCTATTGGCTGGTCTGTCTGACAGCTCCCTATAAAAGGGCAAGCTGTCAGACTGCTCTTTGCTGGTTGCTGATACAAGAGCTGAAATAAAGAGCTGCTTTGGAAGTCTGTCTCCTGTCATCTCTACCCACTATCTAACAGCTACTTTTCTGATTCCTTTCACTTGTGTAAAATACCAGTTCACGCACATTACATTATTTAATTAAAGTCAGAACACATGAAAAGGTAAGGAGTAATTTTTTTTTAAAGAATTTCACCCATCTTTGCATCCTGAAGGAGAAAAAGTGCCTTTGAAACATAATTCTACTCTTCAAAATTAAATAAAATATAGATATATTTCTGTCTTAAATTCTCCCCGAGCTTCATTTTTATTGTTCACATGCAAACAGATTAGATTCACAATCTACACTTTCTGTTGTGCAGAAATGTAAACTGAATGATTTAGGGGCTTAAAGCAATTGTTGCCAACTTGCCATCTTCCAAAAGCATGCTGGTTTGCAATACCGGAAGCTATAATCTCAAAACATCAGCTGTGGGACAGGTTGAATGAGATCTTCCCTGCTGTTCTGTAAATTGAATACTCTATCTGCAAACTAAACCACTTGAAAATGATTTACTCTCATAGGTCATTTTCTGGCAAACCATTTGCAAGCTGTCCACCTCACCCCTTCTCTGGCATTCTAGCCTATAGGACAATCTGTCAGAGTATAGGCTTAGAGAGTGGACATGTCCCTAATGCTGGATATTTGCTGTTGTAGCCAACAATGCTGTTGGCTACTTTCCCAGGATGCACTCCAATTCTACACAAACAATTTTGAATTATTCACAGACTGGTGTAGCCAAGGTCCATGAGGCTACAATTACCCTACAGAAGGGATTTCAAAGAATAACTGTTTAATTCTGGGGAAAAAAAATATAAGTAACGGTTTCCCAGATAATTTTTGATCTATGCTTTTTAATAAGCGATCATGGCACATAAAAAGTAAGAGGGATTGCTGAATGGCACAATCACCCTGAAAAGACCCTTTCTTCGGATCCAGAGTTTACTGTAGTAAATAAGCCCTCCTGGTTTCACTTTAAGGCAGTGCTTCTCAATTATTTTCTGTTATGCCCCCCCCCTAGGAAGAAGTAAACATTTTGTGCCCCCCAACTCTTTGCCGCGGCAGTATTGTTGGCAATATTCGGCATGTTTTCGCTGAAAAAACTCAAGCGGATTATCAGCGTGATTGGGGTGTAATGTCTTTAAGTGACGCCTTAATTTATTTGGCTTCATGCTGTCCGCTGCCAACATTTATAGACACAGTAAACATACCGGTCTTTCCTCGTCTCCCACCGTAGTTATAGTGAAGCCAAGTGCTACATACGCTTCATCATATTTCCTCGTCTTAGCTTTCGGGAGACTTACGTTTGTCTCATTATCTCCGTCTCTCTCCGCCTTTCTTTTCATCCCTGTTAAATATTTTTCCATGGTGTCTCTTAAGGGTTTGTTATCTGCACTTCATATCTCCTGCTCTGTGCTGTGTGCTTTTGTTCGGTGCAAAAAACCCCTACTCCCTGCTGCAAAAAAAAGCATGTTCCCTGGGGTCACACGCGCCCCCCTGGCATCGCTTTGAGCCCCCCTAGGGGGGGCGCACCCCACTATTTGAGAAGGACTGCTTTAAGGTTAGGTTTCCTTGGATTTCAGCTCATCTCTTAATGACTACATGGACATGTCCAGGCACTTTTTTTTGGCAACAGAATGTTAGTGGATTGCCACTGCCTTCTTCCAAGGAATTTTTTCAACTTCCCGGTCTAGCCTGTAGCCAATTTACATCCTCCTATTCCAGTAATTTCTCTCTATTAGTTTACACTTCTTTGATAACCATTCCCAATTATCAGAAAGGGCTTACCTCTTACTGATTTTAGCAAGTTCAATTCATTCAATTCACCTTCCTATGAATTTTACTTTTCTTAAAAAAAAAAAAAGTTCTAGTGCCCTATTAAGAACATAATCAATCATTTTAAAATGGAAAGGAGACTTTTGGCTGCAGCTGTTTCATTTTGAGCATCTCATCTGTTGACAGTCCTCACTGTGTGTGTGTGTGTGTGTGTGTGTGTTTTTCCCCAACAGTCTCAGATCTGAGTGATGCTTTATTTGGCCTCTCTTCTCCGAATCCATTTGCTTCTAAGCTATTATGAGCCAGCATTCAGTGTCAGGTCAGTATGAGGGCCCTGATGAGCTGAAGTACACACACAGAAACATGGTTAAAGAATGACCTTATAAACCACCCTTTGGCGGCACAGTTATTTCATAACTAATTGCCTTGTACTGATCACAGATATCAGCCATATCTTCCAAACGGCTAGTTAAGTCTATATATGGTCAGAAGATTACAGGCCAGAATATTTGTTTTGTTCTGTTAAAATCAGATAGCTTTGTACCCATCTCATATTCCAGTGGATTGGAGCTAGATTACTTAGCAGAAGGTTGATTTCCTAGAGAATTAAAAACTCAGACATCCTCATCATTACTTTTCTCAACAATTATAGGCAAAAAAGATGGAGGGAGGGAGGGAGGGAGGGAGGGAGGGAGGAAGGAAGGAAGGAAGGAAGGAAGGAAGGAAGGAAGGAAGGAAGGAAGGAAGGAAGGAAGGAAGGAAGGAAGGAAGGAAGGAGCAATAAAATCACTTCTGTTTCAACCATCCCAAAGGTACTTTTCAAAAGGCAGTTGGACTTTCTTGGTTTTTTCCTTGAAAACATTTTGCTTTTTATCCAAGAAGTTTCTTCAGTGAAAATGTTTCACTTCTCATCCAAGAAGCTTCTTCAGAACTGAAGAACTGAACTGAAGAAGCTTCTCGGATGAGAAGCGAAACATTTTCAAGGAAAAAACCAAAAGAGTCCAATTGCTTTTGAAAAGCACCTTTGGGACAACCATGACCTGAATGATTGAGAATCTATATAGACACTTCTGTTTCAAGTAACAAATGCTAATTCATGTCTATGCGTGCAAATTCACCATCGCCAGAGACCTATTATGTAATTTTTAACAACTGTACATCTTTGAGAACTCAACTGTTCATAGTACTATTTCTTAAGTTATAAAAAGTTTTCACACGTTTACTGAGATTATTGAGCCATATTTTGTTATCCCAGAGCAATTTCCAATTTTACTTGAAAGATGAATGTATGAAATCAAGGCATTTAGGCAAATTCCAGTGTCAACTCATCTGTCTCATTACCCCACTATTTCCCTGCCTGTTCCATAGAGTTCTCCCAGTATTCATTTCTAACTTTCTGAGGCAATTCTTCATTTCTGTTTTACTCTTTTTACATCTATAACCTTTTTGTGTTTTAGTTAATTTGCTCAAGTCAGTTAACAATAACAAATGGTAACGGTCCAATAAAATAAAACAGAAAAGTGGCCTACAATAATTATATCTGCTGATTAAGGTATGAAATTACTTTAGCTGATGCTTGCCAGTTAGATTTAAAAAAAACCTCTCAAAGTATATCTTCTAAAACCCTAACCCTAAAACTATACTAAGAGAGCCAAGGAGGTCAATTTGACCTGCCATTTGGATTAATAACTGACAGTCTTATTCTACTCTCTAAAGATGTTGCTTTCCCCACAAACTCAAAAAACTATCCATTTATTTCAAAGGTCAAGACAAATCATAAGGAATACAGTAGTGTCTCACTACACAATCCACTCAGAAGTTAATTGGATTGTGTGCAGAATTATGCTCTTAAGTATGCTGGTCTTGGACATTTAAGCTTTTCTAGGCTTGCAGAACATTGACAAAAAACCAGAAGGACCTCTGACCAGCTCATTTTGCTATAAGGGAGCTGTCCATAGCAAAACAGTACACTTCATATATTTTAGCATCTGGTTGGTGCTTTCTAATTTGGCAGTAAAATTCTAAAAAGATGCTAGAGGAAGCCAAGGACTGTGGAACAAGGACAAGGAGGGTTTTGTGATTTGAAAGCACTAAAAACAATGGATTAATAAAGGACTGAATAAATAAAGGAAAGAAGCCAAGTACTAAATGATTCCTAAATAAATGAAGTCAAGTACTAGGGAATCACTAGGTTTTGTAATTTGAAAGCACTAAGAACAATGGATAAATGTTGAATATTGATGAGAGAGAAAATTCATCCACACATATAGACACTCTTCGACTTACAACCACAATGGAGCCCAAAATTCTGTTGGTGACATGGTTATTAAGGGAATGAGGCTTCTCCATTGACTTTGCTTATCAGAAGGTCGCAAAAGTGGATCACATGACATGGAGAGACTTCAACTGTCATAAATATGAGTCAGTTGCCAACTGTCTGAATTTTGATCATGTGGCCCTGGGGATATTGCAATGGTTGTAAGTGTGAAAAACAATCATAAGTCATTTTTTTTCAGTGCTGCTGTAACTTGAAATGGTCACTAAATGAATTGTTGTAAGTTGAGGGCTACCTGTATCTGGCTAGGTCTATGCGACAGGAATTCTAGTGTCTTCTAGCATTCTAATAAGCTATTATATTCAAAACTAATACATCTGCTAATTTTCTATGCAGATAGAATATATAATACTATATATGGCTTAAATATTGACATTTTGAGAATCAACTTTTCACTATTTTATTTCCAATCTTGTGATTACCAAAAACAAAAAAAACAAAAAAAAACCTAAGAAGTTGAAAACATATATATATAAAAGTTGTGTGTGTGTTTGTGTGTGAATATAGTCTATTCATATGGTTTCATGTACAGCATATTTGGTCTCAATATATTGGCTATTTTAATACCACCAGCTTGAAATCACTAGCTTTCTCTCCACCTGTTTCTTCAACTTTGCTGATGTTCTTAAATCGGTCAGTAATTTTGGAAGCAAAATGCATGATGCAAATAATCCAAAAATTAGACAAGATGAATCAGTTTTCACAATATATTCTAATTGCAGTAACTGGAATACAAATTATGAGAAAGTAGTTTAATATTGTTGCTCTGTTTGACTGCCTCTATCAGGTACCAGCACTTAAAAGAGAAACTTGGCAATAATGGAGTATTTAATTTGCCAACACAGGAAATCTTTGGAAACATTCATAGTAGTGAGAAAAAAAACCCCACTAACAATTTCCTCTTCCAGCAGAAAATTTCATAAACCGATATCTTAACCTAATATTTGGTTGCATAAATCAATTGGTCTGAACTGCACTGATGAAAATATAGCAAAATAGATTGGAGAACATTTTTTCATATCCTTGAAAATATTTTTTCTACTTAACCAAAATGGTAAGCAAAAAAAAAAAAAATCCAATTGTTCTATAATCTCCCTCTTGATTAATTGAAGCAAAAATAACTTTTATTGAATTAGACATCAGTTATGCAAGTTAAATATTATTTTGTAGCTTTTTTGTACAAGATAGCTTAAGGAAGAGACTTATGTGACCTTTCCCCCCAAAAATATATCTTTATTGATTTTCATCAATATTTCATGAAAACACTGCATTAGGCTTTCCCCATCATGATGATCCAACATTCAAGTCTTGTTTTATTAATTCTTTTAACATAATTATGTAATCTATTTTTAATGCTGTGCCAGAGGCCTGTCAGACTAATTGTATTTTGATATTTGATACCACTCTCATTTTGGCCCAGCTTGCTGGATTTGCAATTGTTAAGATTGCACAAAGAATGTAACCCATTTATAGAAGCAATGCTAAAGAAGAAAAACTGTCTGATCAGGAGCAAAGTTTCACGTCAGGGTCTGCCAGGACAAAATGGAACAGCAGGCAAATAGAGAGCAACATTGTTGTATGCTTAAATTGAATAGGCAGCGACAAAGATGATTTTTATGCATTTCTCATACTTTGGCTTCTCTCTGTACAAGTGAACCGTTTTGCAGTTGACATAATTTCGTATTCTTAATTACAGTTATATGATACTTCATAGAAAACATCAATGAAGGCAAGCAAAGATGGATAGATTACCTAATGCTTTGTTGTAAGAATGGGCCAATATAAGATTTCTATCAGATATCACTGATCACTTCTATCAAGAGCCCAAAAAACAGACCAATGACAATCAATTTACATCTATAATGTAAATTCAGGAATGAAAGGTGAGGCAAAAGACCAGAGGAAGCAATTTTATGTCTGTCTATTGGCCCATAGCAATAGCAACAGCACTTATATAACGCTTCACAGTGCTTTACGGCACTCTCTAAGCAGTTTACAGAGTCAGCATATTGCCCCCAACAATCTGGGTCTTCATTTTACCGACCTTGGAAGGATGGAAGGCTGAGTCAACCTTGAGCCAGTCACAATCGAGCCCTGGCTGTGGGCAGAGTTAGCCTGCAAAAGTGCACCAGGGCTCTTGTATTGCCCATTTTGACTAGTAATGATGTCAAAGTCAGAATCTCTCCCATATTTTAACTGAAGGCATCATGGATTGTGCTTGAGACTGTTTAGGAAAGACCAAACCTGAAAAACATTGTTTTTCTTCTTGAGGTGAAAGGCCAAAGGACATCTTCTGCATTGCATAATACCCTAGAATAGTGAAGTAATTTTGGTATCTGACCCTGAAAAGCATCTCTCCCATTCATAGTTAATAACATCTCAGGTAACCTTTTTATGTGAGGCAGTAAACATGCATTACACAATGGAAGAATGGACTATGTTTTATCATTACACACTTGCACATCCATTTATATATAAACTCCTTTCTTTAAGGACCAGGGTTCAGTTTGGGAACTTGGGAATGCTAAAGAGTTTATTCATGTAAAAATGCCTTTCCTTCATCATTGAAGCCATGCAGATGGTAAGAATCAGAAGTTTTAAAAAAAACCTTTTAGGTCATAGACCATGATTTCAATGTATCTCTAATTTTGCAAATTAAGTATTTGGCCTAGTAGTATAAAGAAAATGAAGTTATTTCCATAAAGATCAACAGATCTAACAGCTTGCTTGTGTGTTCTTGCAAACAGGTCTTCAATTGCAAACAGATGGTTATTACTCTCCAGTCCACAATAAACTCAGCAATAATGCTGCACTTCACTTGAAAACACCTTCAGGAATTCTGGCCACTGCTGTGTGATGACAATCACGTTTACAGGATATGCGCATCCAGCAGGAAGGCATTTGTCTTTTGTGCTGTTATGATTGTTCTTGCTTTATTAGCATCCTTATTAGTAACCACAACTCTTTCTAAAAGCTACCTTGGCAGCTTGAAAGCCTGATTAGCTAGCACTCCAGCATGATCAAGCCTGTTCAGTACATGGAGAGAAGCTTCATTTGTCATACTCCCATAAAGTATTTTAAGAGAGAGAAATTGTTGTAACTAGAGACAATCCTTACTCTCTTAGGATTTCATAGCTGTCACAGCTTTATAACTGTTATAGCCCTTCACAGTTCTTAGCATGGATGAACTATAAAGGAATCATTCTCCGGTAACATTTTTGAAGCCATGGAACAGAAATGACCAATTTATTCCAAGTTATGAGGCAGATGCTAAAGAACATCACACAAGGAAAAACAGATCAGTTCTTTTGCTGTCCTCCTCTGATTATTTATATTCAGGAAGATTTAATCAGATAACTAGATTGAGCAATTGTAAAAGTCAGTAAGAAATACTTGATATGTTTATGCATTGGTCCATACAAATAACAAAATTGAGTTCAGATGTAATGAAAATTATAGTTTAATGTTAGCCAGTTAAGTCTTGGGCTTATACATTCCTCCTTTGTATGTTCTCTTTATCTAAGATTTCACTTATATTTTCAATCAACCACAGATTAGCATCATAGCCAATCTCTAAACAGTAGTCAATGTATCACTTTTTAGAAGAAATTGGTTTCCTCAATCATAGCTTGAAGTTGACTTTGTTTCAATAATCCTCAATTTGTCCCATTTTGGCAACAGCATTAGGCTGTGAATAATTAAAATGAAAACAAACATTCACAATCATGTTTAGAAGATGCAAGATTGCTAAACTCAAGACTAATTTATTTACAGTTAACCCATCATTTCACATTATTTTTGAATAAGGCTGCTAAAACCACCTGCTATATAAATACTCTGTTGTACAAACTGGATAACATTTGTAAATAAAATTGCATGTAAGCGTGCTGACTGCAATGCCTTGGCTAATAAATCTGTCATCTGCTTTTTCAGTTTTAAACATATATTCAAGTTAAAATATTAAATGAAGTTTTATTAGTAACTTTCCATCAGAGTAAAACATAATTTGACAGAAACCTTTGGAGATATTGTGAGGCACCAAAGGATCTTAATTGCCGATGAAAGTTGTTAAGTGAGGTTTGCCCCATTTAAAGATCTTTGAGAGGTATCACTAGGGGTTTTAAAAAGAGACTGGGCAGCCATTTTTCTGGAATGGTGTAGGGCAGTGGTTCTCAACCTGTGGGGCGCAACCCCTTTGGGGGTTGAACGACCCTTTCACAGGGGTCGCCTAAGCACGCGCTAGCCCGCCATCTTGGTGACTGGCAACGTGCATGCGCACGCGCGGGGTGGGGGCAGGGCGGGGGTCACGGCGGCGGGGCGGGGGTCATGGCATTAGGAAGGTTGAGAACCACTGGTGTAGGGTCTCCTGTGGGTTGCACTAGAAGACCTCCGAGGCCTCTTCTCATTCTATTATTCTGTATTCTGTACATATTTTTGATCCACATATGCATTCATAAACTGCATGTATTGGAATTACTGAAATGGCAAAGTTGTATCTGGCAGAATCTTGTGCATGTATGAAATTTGTTTTTAAAAATGTAAACTAGTACTGAATTGGTGTGGAACATAATTGTATTTGAAAAATATAATGTAGAAAGATTCCTTCTGAAGACTAATTTCCCTGAAATAGTAAATCACACTACCAAAGACCATTAATTAGAAATATTCAGTATCTTGATCCTGTTTTGAAATTCAGCCACTGTTTAAAATCACATTTCAGAGTCAGATGTAAAACTTATGTTGCCCGCAAATGAAAAGTCAAGATTTAACAAAGTAAGTTCAAGTATCTCTTTTTCACAACTACTCTGAGAAGATGTTTCACAGGAAAAATGCTGTGTTCTGAACAATAACATTAAACTTAGGCTTTGGTGGGGGGGGTCAAATTGGGCTGATAGAATGCAAGATGATATTTAAGTGATTTGATTGGAATCTTAAAGGGAATATATTTTATGTAGCTCTTACATGGCCACACAAACATGTTGCTTATGTTATGCTTTGTTGTGCTTCCATGCAGGTTAAATGAAAGCTGAAATTCTCAAATGTTATGAAACTGTTGTCTTATGCAAAAAAACATGCCATGAAGTACTTGATTTGAAAATCTGGCCAGGCTGTGTGTGTGCTATTATCGCAACATTAAATGACTTTTACTTAGGGTGAAAGTTCTTGTGATAAATCATGGAAAAACTGACTTGTGCTATCTTTAGTCACCGTGCTGATTTGCTCTCACAAGTCATTCACAGCTCTAAAAATACAGTTTATATCACCACATTCCTGGAATTCCTTCAGTTCTTACATTCTGATTTAAGTGGCATTAAAGACCCAACTGCAAAGTTCAAGGCTATGGGGCAATATCTCATCAGAGATTAGCTGTCACCTGAATTCAATACACTGTTTGGAATATTTATTTGATCAGTTCTCCAATGTTAATACAAAGCATCTTCCTGTATATACATCTAATGTCTGGCTATATGGAACATAAGGCTAAAATTATCTTGGAACAAGATAATAAAAAGCACAATCTGACTGCACAATAATAGGAAGCATACTAAGCACAAGGAAGATTTACATTGGGACACACACATACGATAGAAGGTGCTGACCTAGAAAATCAGCCTTGTGGGATTCTAATAAAATCATGCCCCTAGAACTCTGTGATAATTATAGATTACTGGTAGGTTGGGCAACTGTGTTGCCATTTTTAAATTGATTACCTTAAAATACAAAGGTATCAGCAAGTCAATACATGCTCTCTGAATTTAATTGCAAGTTTCCTCAATACTTCATAGTTTAAGCAGAACTAAATGCTTTCTTAATTCCTTTGATAGGGACCAAAAGGTACATTATGTTCTTTGTCCCAACTGGCAACTCAACAAAGCTGAGCAATAAAAAGCTTCATTTGTATAATAAATTGTGCTACAATCTAGTACTTAGGCATAAGGTCCTTGAAAACATGTAACCTTTTCTGCACATTTCACTAAACTCAAACCAGATGAACATTTATAGTTCCTCATCTTTCATTCAGTGGCTCAGAGCATCAGTAGTTGGAGGGATTGGTCTCACATAAATATCTGCCATTTCTTCAAGTAGTTCAGAAGACTCTTTTGTCTCACTAAAACTGTGCTACTTAGATTAATCTGAAAAACTCTATATTGGAAGTTATGTTGGTGATGTATAAACCTCATCCTAATGGCTATTCCATTCTGGCATTATGGTATAGCTTGGAATGGAACTATCCATAGGAAGCAACCATGCCTGTCCTTCCTAAATAGTCAATACACACACACACACACACACACACACACACACACACTATTGCAGTGATGGTGAACCTATTTTGGCTCGGGTGCCAAAAGGGTGCGCGTGCATGTGATAGCGTGCACGTGGGTGCCCACACCCATAATGCAATGCCCTCCCCCCATGCATGCGCACATCCCTTGCGCTGCCCCCCCCGCACATGCGCACAGGCCTCCCTGAAGCTGTGGAGCTGCCCTACTAATTACCTTCAGTGGAGCTGCCCTACTACTTACCTTCAGATAGTTGCAACCAGGCCTCCCACACCTCGGCCCATTTCTTCTGCAGCCTGCAAGGCTTTCCTGAAGGCCTCTCTAGCCGATAACAGAGCTCCAGATTGATCCGGAGCTCTGTTATCAGCTGCAGAGGCTTTCAGAAAAGCCTTGCTGGCTGCAGAAGAAATGGGCCGAGGTGTGGGAGGCCTGGCTACAAATGTCTAAAACCGAAGAAGTTCCTGAAAACCTCTGACAGTGAAAAGGAGGCTGGGGGTGAGCACATGTGAACTTCCGGTTGGGCCGTTTTTCGCCATCCCCAGGCTTCAGAAGGCTTTCCTGAAGCCTTGGGAGAGCGAAAACGGCCAAAAAGAAGGCCGAAAATCAACTGGCCAGTGTGCGCATGCGTGCGGGAGCTGACATAGGGCAACGCCTCATGTGCCCTTAGATATGGCTCTGCGTGCCACCTGTGGCACGCGTGCCATAGGTTTGCCATCACTGCCCTATTGTATTCAATTTGTTTTATAGCTGAGTACATATGTCTAAAATTCCTAACTGAAATGAATTCAAAGTTGGATTTTCTACATCCTTGCTTATTGTAGCCATTACACATTCCATTTTTATATACATTTATACATTTATAAATGCGTTTATATATCTTTATATACACATACAGCATATCATTGAAATGTTTACGGAATGTAAAAACCCAACACACTAGATAGTAGCTCAGATGAACAACTTTGGAAGCTTTAATCCAGCAAACCTCAGAAGGTATATATGGATGTCACCTGATGAAATTATTTAGCGTCTCCTGCTCAAGCAGGGGGTTGGACTAGAAGACCTCCAAGGTCCCTTCCAGTTCTGTGGTTCTGTTATTCTGTTATTCTTATCTTTAGTAAGATCCTATAATACTGTGATCATATTGTATACATTTACACACAGTTAAGAAACAGTTGGTGCTTTATGTGTTACATTATTTTATATATATTGTTAAAAGATTATTTATTAGATTTTTAACCTACTTTAACCTACTACATACCTAATGCTCCCACCTCTTATTTTTCCTTACAACAACACTGTGAGATAGTTTTGGTTGAGAGAGAGTAATTAGCCCAAAGTCATTCAGCTGGCTTTCATATCATAAGGAAGACTATAATTCATAGCATCCCGGCTTCTACAGTAATATATCACCTTGGCCATTACATGAAACTAGCTCTCAATCAATATGCTGTATCACACTTGCTAATAATCCAAATCAATTAGGGTTATTTAAGCCAACAAATTAAAATAATCAAACAAGAATGACAAAAAGAATGCCACAATAAGAAACTAGAAAAATGAAATAAATTAAAAAATAACAAAAAGAAAAGAAAAAGAAATCATCAGACAGCTGCTACTAAAGACCAAGCTTTTACCAAACAACAAAGAGTAGGAGAATAATTGGACCAACTGGGTTTTCCTCAATACAACTTCCAAAAGATAGGAGTCAAAACAAAGAGCCCTGTTGAACATTTCCATGACCAGTTGTCTCTCTTCAGCCAGTCTGGGAATGAATCCTTCAATTCTGAACAGAAAAACAAATTAACAAAAATATACTAGAGTGAGTGGCCCTTGTAGAGATCCTAGGCCACTTAGATTAAAAGCCAGCATCATGATACTGAGCCTAGAAGCAAATAAGTACAAAATGGAAACATATCAGAAACAGATGTATATCTTTGCAGCTTGGCAGCAGGATGCTGACACATTTATCTACATTTATGCTTATTCTCTGTATGAGCCGCCCCGTGTAAACAGTAATCCAGTCTAAAGATGACTAATGTACATCTTACTGTGGCCAGAAGGGCTATCTTCTCCAGGAACAGAAATCTTATGCTTGTAAAAAATGCTTCAAGCCATCTCCAGCACCTGATCACCTAGAAACAGCACTAACGCAAGGAGCAGCCACAAGCTACAAACTTGAATTTTAATGAGGAATTCAATCCTCATGTACATTTAACTCTGGGTTGGCTAATGCCCCATCTAATAATATTTCAACCTTATCTGTATTACAATTCAGCTTATTTTCCTGCATCCATTCCCTTATTGCTATCAAACATCAAGTTCAAGTTTTCGGTCATTCCCTAGGATTTCATTCAAAATGAGACAGAATAAAGAGTCCTTTGATTTAGTTTCCAGATAATATCAGCCAATGGTTTGTTGTAGAATGCAAAAAGTACAGCATCCCGTAGCATAATGGCCAAGGGGTCGAATAGTCAATGCACTGAACCATATTCTAGAGCCTCCCACCATGAGATCACTGGATCCATTCTAAATAGTCAATATGAAGAACTAGCGCTGTGAAGCACATTAGATCACACCATGTTTTGAAAGTACTGAATGTGGAATCCAGGAGAAACAGATGAAACAGATTCCTCTTTTCCCATTTCATTAGGGCAGATCATTTACTAAGAGGATAAGACATGGGGTGTTCGAGACAAAAATCTCCAAAATGAGTAACATTGACTGTGCTCTTTGAGGCTTATGAAAATGGTACAGTAAACCTCTAAAGATAGGGATAAAGTTACTAAGCACTGAAGAGTGATCCATGAAATGATCCATGAATATAATATAAGTAGAAAAAGAAGTAAATCATCATCATCATCATCATCAATTTGAGGTAATTTAACATTATTCAAGGTTTCTTTTTCTTCACTGTTCCAACCCTTTTTCCAGAACCTTGCCTTGCTATTTTTATTAACAAAGACCTTCAATAACAACATTCCTAAAGTTACAGGTTACTTCCCTGTAATTGTGTGTAAAGAATTGGCTATCATAGTTATGCTTAACCTCTCTCTTTTTCTCTAGAATTTTAGGAAAAGAACTCACCATTCTTCCTCTCAGCAAATGTAGGGACCTGGATAGAAGAGTCTCTTACTTCACTGAAACCACTGTCTTTGTGAAACACTTCTGCACTTCCACCAACCACATTTTTCTGGGCTAGCAGCTCCTGCTTCATCACAGAACTCATCACCAAGCCTGAAGAGATTTAGACAAACTCCTGTTCCTCTGCTTTGAAAGTTCAGTGCTTCCCAAGAGCCAACAAAGAGCTGTAAGCAGAAAAGTAATAAATTACAAGACATGGCACTGGAGAAGGAAAAGAATGTAAGAAAAATTGTTGTAGGGAAATTATGGTAGGGGTATAGTAAGAAACGAATCAAGGAAAGAAGCAACCCTGGAATTAAGGAGAAATTTCCTAGCAGTAAGAACAATCAACCAGTGGAACGGCTTGCCTTCAGAAGTTCTTTATCACTGGAGTTTGTTAAGAAGAGACTGGACAGTCACTTGCCTGAAATGGTTGGACTAGAAGACCTCCGAGGTCCCTTCCAGCTCTATTCTAATTGATTGATTGATTGATTGATTGAAGTACTGCTTCTTCTGTTGTCTTGAAACATGGGAGTTACCCATGGCAAAGACTTCACTTGCATCTTAATTTGCTTCAGCAGGACAGTAAATAGTTTTGGCTCCTGCTTCTTCTACTTATCTCTGGGAATTACCAGAACACACAGTCTTGGTTTTTGTGTAAGAAAAAGCTTACTAGTAATCAAATGTTATAGTAACTAAAGATTCACATCTGATAGTCATCTCAATTTATCCCTGGCACCTTTATTAAATTTTATTGGATATACTAAAATAGCAATAATAGGTGTATAGTAGGTAGTTGAGGCAAAGAAGTATTATCCAAGGCTTTGCTCTTCATTATTCTATCTATTCTTCCCATAAACCCTACCAAAATTATTGCATGGAGTTGAGATCTAGGCCAGCAGAATATCCTTCTCAGTTCATTACATGCAGGTACAAAATTCTGGTTCATCAATTCTAAATCAGAGCTTTTAGGGATATAATATTAATATCACTCAGAATGTCTTGCTACAAAACAATTTGTAACATACTAGAATTACAACAGAAAAACAAAAGCCAAAAATAATATGCAATAAATTATAAATAGAAATCATAGATATAGTAGTATTAAAAAAAACACTTCTCAGGAAACACCTATCTTGAACAGAAAAAGTTCACCAACCAGAAATAGCTTTTCTGATAAGAATTTGTGTACATTTGACAACAAGGAGAATATTTTAAAAAGTATTTTCAGACAAAGAAAGAAAAATATTCTACAATGTTAGGGCAATCATTAAGAAAGCTCTACTCCAAACCTAGGTTTCATCTTAGGCAAACACAGTGAAAAGACTTTTCATGTATATTTGCTATTATTAATTTATAATCTTTACATTCATGTAAAGCCTATCCAATTTTTTTTTAAAAATGTATCAATGATTATTAGATACCTAGACCATATTTTCTATTTTGTTATGTTCATACCCAAAAGCAGAAACATTGTTCACCAATGGCCAATGGGGAGGGGGGGAGAAACCCATCCTGTTTCAATCATATCCATCATTATGATCCACGCAAAGGGACAAAATTATAATAATGAGAGAATTATCAGATATGTAGTACAGGGGTGGATTCTACTTACCTTCCCCACCGGTTCGCATCGCGACGGAAGTGCACGTTTTGTGCGTGCGCGCTTGCTTCGCTGGCACGCGTGTGCACCCCTTCCTGAAAATGATCCTCTGCGCATGCGCATTACTTTAAAAAAAGCACTTTCACGTTGCAAACTAGGCAAGGCGAGCAGAAAACAGCTGCGGAGGGGCAATTCAATCTGCCGCCCCTGATCAGCTGGGCTTCAGAAGCAGCGATAAAGGTCAGTATAACCCAGGGGCAGGCGGGCGGGCCCACTTTCACAGATACAGAGAACCGGTTCTTTCTCGGCTTGGAGTCAGAGCTACCAGTTCTAAAGAACCGGTCCGAAGCGGCAGCAACCCACCACTGATGTAGTGCCAATGTATCATATAGGCCCATGATGATGAACCTGTGGCACGCGGAGCCATATCTGAGGGCACACAAGGCATTGCCTTATGTCAGCTCCAGCGCACATGTGCGTGCTGGCCAGCTGATTTTCGGCCTTCCGGAGGGCGGGAGGAGGTCATTTTCATCTTCCCCAGGCTTCAGGAAAACCTCCGGAGTCTGTGGATGGCAAAAAATGGACTTCCGGTTGGGCCATTGGGCCGTTTTTCACTATCCCCAGGCTTCAGGAAAGCCTCCTGAAGCCTGGGGAGGGTGAACAACGGCCCAACGGCCCAATGGCCCAATGGCCCAATGGTCCAACGGCCCAATGGCCCAACGGCCCAACGGCCCAATGGGAAGTTCAGAAACAAACTTCCAGTTGGGCCGTTGGGTCCATTTTTCACCATCCACAGGCTCTGGAGGCTTTCCTGAAGGCTAGGGAAGGTGAAAATGACCTCCCCCCGCCCTCCGGAAGGCTGAAAATCAGCTGGAATCCGTTTTTCGCCATCCACAGACTCCGGAGGCTTCAGTGAGCCCTGTGCGCATGCGCGCGGGGGGGCAGCGCAGGGGGGGTTGTGCGCGCATGCGCAGGGGGGAGGGCATTGCATTATGGGTGTGGCACCCGAGCAAAAAAAGGTTCACCATCACTGATATAGGCCCAATGTAGCTGAATACTTTAGGTTTATATGAAGAGAGGTTTGTAGAGTGGGTTTATAGTACCCATGTTATTGTATAGATGTTCAAGTAAAGGAATGCTTTGTTGCTTTTTTTTTGTCAAAGTGGGCATAGCAGTACTCCTTTAATAATGCTCCCCAGTTCTGCAGGACAAGTTATGCATATTATTGCAAATTTTCTGATTTAGGTTTCCATGAATATAACCGTGGTATGTTGTGTATCCGAAAGAATGGAAATCCATCTACAGTTGTGTACACAAGAAGCAAAATTCTCTCTCTCTTTCTGTAATTAATAAGCAGCAAAGAACAAGCAATAACTGTTTATTCTTGGCTTTTTAAATATTCATCTTTCTGAGCATTTTGGAGCTCTTGATGCGATGTATCTTTCCAAGAGAAAGTCGGTGATGACAGGACAATCCAGGAAACTGCCTCTGCGTCCCCACACACCACACACACACACACCCTCCCAAAAATAATGAATGTTTCTGTGGCTGAACATTAAATCTTTGATGAATTAGGCCAGGGTTTTGGTGACGTCTCTGCTGAACTGATATGACAGTTTTATATGGATTATGATTATTTATGTTTGTGAAAAATAGCGAACTCGAGCCAGCAAGTTACTGTTGAAGCTTGGAGACCACCAGCATCGGCGCTCCTTGTGAAGGCCTTTTATATTAGGAAAGTAAGATCATTCCGAGATTTCGACCATGTGTAACATTTTCATTTTTACTAACTGCAGCCCAGGGTCCTTCAGTGAATGTCTGAAGGTCAGGATGTGCCCTTAGAGACGCCTGCTGTCACAGCACACCCTAGTAGCATGAGCTTGTTGGGTTTTTCTCCCCCCCCTTCTCTCCCCATGTTAGATTTGGCCTGAAAACATTCCACTCTGTTCCCTCACTTCAGCTTGAACTCAACATATTTACAAAGCTTAAGCATACTTGCTAGCCTCCAAAAGCATCTCCCATCATACCCTGCTGCCAGCATATAAATTGCAAGACTATACACAGAACAGGACGCGTCCTGTCTCTTCTCGGCCTATAAATATTAAGCCCCATAAAGTCTTATTACAGTGGTAGCTTTACATGGGCTCTCGCAAGCGAGATGAAATCTACTGAGTCAAAGTGGCAGACAACTCTCTTCCAGGGTTTCTGATCCTGCTTAATACCAAGACGTACAGAGAGGCTATAAATGTTTGAAATACTGCAAGGAAAGAAAGGTCTCTTCAGTAAGAGTTCAAAATGACAGTGTTGCCGCAAGAAAGGCAACACCGTCAGAGTATTGGCACGGTACCCTAAGGAGTGTCGTAAAAATAAATAAATCCTACAATGACATGGAAATATATAATCATCTTGCAGATATTTGAAATGAAAGCCAAGACTGCTTTACAGATACGTAGCAATTATGATGCAAACCTAAGTTGCACAAAGGAAAGCATTAAAACATTGAAGAAGGGAATCCTGCAATATGTGATTTTCTTGTTCAGTGTCCTCACACAGAACAGCCCATCCTATCCCTTTCTTCCACCCACCTGTTTTTTCTCCATTTTTACTTTATTAAATTTATTTGCCGGCCATCTCACCCTGAGACAACTCTGGGCGGCTTACAACATTAAAAGCTATGAAACCATAAAACATAAATATTTCTAAAGACAATAAAATAGAATTATAATCAAGGGTAAAGGAGGACCCCCACATTGTGCGCTGGGTCTCTCTGGGGCAGTGCAGCTACATCCAGCACCAACAATGGCATAGTCCTAGAACCAGAACTCTCACAAATCCCAAGCCACTCCATCTTGCTGTCTTGCCGATACTATCCAGATCCTCACAGCCTCCAGACGCTGGGATAAGCCAGGGCCTTAGATGTATCATCCACCATCATCAGCGTACTGATGATATCTCACTCCATGGTGAGAATCTTGTGGTGGTTTCACATGACATTGCTGATTTAGGAAATCATTTTTTTGCCCATCTTTTTTTAAGCAAGGGGAAAAAAATAACAAAAGAAAGATGAAAAAGATGCCACAGTTGAATAACTGAAAACAATCCTGGCCCTTGAGAGCCAAGGAACCCCCCCCACTTCCTTTTGGGGGGGAGAGAATGAGGAACAAAACCACTGTAGAAAGATTTCATATAGAAACTGCTACAGATATTCATACAGATAATGGCTAAAGTAATGAAAAAGAGTTCATGAAATCTGGGTTATTTTAAAATAACTCTTTGATATAATCAACAATTTGAGAGGACAGAGCAAGTGAAAAGCTGTAAGTCTTTAAAGTGTTCCAAAAAATCCCACATCCAAACTGACTGCCAGTAAACCCCCATCCTAACAAGTAGGATATACCATAGCCAAACACCACCAATATTAATCACTATCCTATAGCTTAATGTCTTAATGTCAGACATACACATACAGACACATCTATATCTATATCTATATCTATATCTATATCTATATCTATATCTATATCTATATCTATATCTAT
>QLTV01002664.1:1706143-1718517 GCA_003457575.1 Thermophis baileyi
CGGGGTAGGGAATGGAATGGAATGGAATTCAGCAAGGATTCTCTTCCCCATCCCCATTTGCTCTTCTAGGAGAGAGAGGAGAGAGAGAGCGGAAGAGCGTGGTGTAGGGAGAGAGAGGAGAGATCGGGGGTCGCGGTGTCATTGGAAAAAAAAAAAAAAAAAACAGAACACAAAATACAAGCTGGGTGGATACGACCTCCTAGATGACCCTCACTCTGTCAAGGAGCTTGGAGTACTCATCTCAAATGATCTAAGTGCCAGAGCTCACTGTAACAGCATTGCCAAAAAGGCATTAAGAGTTGTTAACCTAATCTTGCATAGCTTCTTCTCCGGTAATATTGAACTGCAAACTAGGGCATACAAAACTTTTGCTAGACCAATTCTTGAATACAGCTCATCTGTCTGGAGCCCACACTGCATATTAGACATTAATACAATTGAGCGTGTCCAGAGGTATTTCACAAGAAGAGTCCTCCACTCCTCTGCTCGCAACAGAATACCTTATGCCATCAGAGTTGAAATTTTGGGCTTAGACAACCTAGAATTTTGCCGTCTTCGATCCGACCTAAGTGTAGTACATAAAAGTATCTGCTACAATGTCCTACCTGTCAATTAATACTCCAGCTTCAACCACAACAATACACGAGCACACAATAGATACAAACTTATGGTAAACCACTCCAAACTTGATTGCAGAAAATACGACTTCAGTAACAGAGTTGTCAATGCCTGGAATGCACTACCTGACTCTGTGGTTTCTTCCCAAACCTCCACAACTTTAACCTTAGACTGTCTACTGTCAACCTCACCCCATTCCTAAGAGGTCTTTAAGGGGTGTGCATAAGCGCACCAACGTGCTTACCGTCCCTGTCCTAATATTCCCTTTTATTCGTATCCATTTCATGTATTCATAATCATGTTTATACTTATATCTGTTATCTAATACATGCTTGATGAAAATAAAAAAATAAATAAAGTAAGGGGAATACCACGCATGTCATTGGCCTAAGGAACAAGCTCACTGAACAACTCACTGAACATACACAGGGAGAATAGGAATTTGCCAGTAAAATTCAATGGGAGACCTCATTTTTCCTCTAACATGGAAAATATTCAGCTTGTAGCAGCATTTAGAGTGGAGTGAGAATATACTAGAAGAGAGAAATAAAAATTCAAAATGATGTTGACTAGAAAAATAAACAGATACAAGAAAAGGATAATGGTTGACTGCAGTAAGAAACACCACCACAATGTGACTGCAAAAAAAAAAAAAAAAAAAAAAAAAAAAAAAAAAAGGCAAGTACAATTTGTCATCTGTCAAATAAAATATAGTTTTTAAATTAAGGGACTAGAAATTAATTCCCGGAGAGGCTGGAGGAATAGGAAATGTTTAGCCTTGAAAAGAGTAGACTGGGGTTAAGTATAACAGCACTCTTCAATACCCAAGGGGACACCACAAAGAAGAAGGTCAAGATTTCTCCTCTGGTGTTCCAGAGGGCAGACACATAATTACTGGGTCTCCTCAGTAATTTTCATAAATATTTTTAAAGCAAGGTATGAATAATGCATTGCTAAGTTTTACTGCTACCATTAATATCGGAAGACAATAAAAGTGAACTGTCAGCTACTTTAGAAACAACCCCCCCCCCCAAAGAGCAATTTTTTTCTGATTCTTATCAGTTGGAGAACCCATGTTTTCAAATGGTACACAAACCTGCAGCTTCAGCTGCAGAAGCAGATGTTCATAGGAGCCAAATGCAATCTATCCTATGAGTACATTGAGTTCCATGTAAAAGAACAGTTAAACTAAAGGGGAGTAAGCACTGCTACCTAAATGACCACCCTGGTTCTGAAATTAGATGTTACTGCCATTGCGATGTACATTTCTCATTCAAGCTGTCAGACTTCTTGCTTGATCTGCTTCCAAGCCCATGTCCCTTCTCTGAAACATCATCCATGTTTAGCCACCTTTTCTCCTAAGTTTCCATGCCTGGACTGATATTTACAACGAGGTTTTGGCTGAAGCCGCAGTTTGCTCATAGGAGCATATGTCCTATGACACCACAGTTGTTGTGACATCTAGACTATGGGCAATGTTTCTGCAAAGAAAGATGACTGGGCATAAACTTGAAGTACAGTTTGCAGCATGAAGGGATACATTTTTACTCAAAAAAATAAAGACCACAATGACCAGTTAAATTTATATCCAAGCAAGCTGGGACGTAATTACACCCTGCTAATTCCAGTTTCTGGGTTTGGATTCTAATATCAACTGTGCAGACAAGCTACACTGTATATAAGATGATGATGATGATGATGATGATGATGATGATGATGATGATGATGATGATGATGATGATGATGATGATGATTCCAAACCACGTTAGCCTTTGCACAGCGTGCAAACTCAGCCTGGTGATTGATTTTTCATGCAAGCCAAGAAAATTGAATAAAATTGTAAATTATAAATTGAGAAGATTGTTCAATTATCATGACAATCATACAGAGCCACTAATGCATAAATTAAGCACAAAGCCTAGGTTCACACAATATGCTAGGCTGAAATGGCAGAAATTGGTTTCAACATCCACATATGCTGCAACTAAAGCTTCTAATTGATTTCTTTGTCGGTAAAACATAAATTCAACACACAAATAGTTTGTTGCGAAAGCAGCTGCCTGCGAGGGCTCCTGGGTTGGGGCTGAAAGGCAAAAACAGAAGCAGTATGCGCCATCCCATAATTGGGTAGACCAGGTTGCCCTGACCAAAAACACTTAAAGCCTCTGATTCTACGGATAAATGCATATGCTAATATTTCAAATGGTAAATATGGGGATGCTTTCAATTTCCTGAATATACAGTATGTAAAATGCAAAATGTATATCGTTTATATATTCATTATAGATTTTTTTTTGGATGCCACCTACATACAATTATACCTTCCTTGAAAGCATTCTGTGGTTGTTACAGTTCCACCCTTTGCTTCCGACTTGTTCAGTTGCTACAGAATGAAAATGTATGCTTTTATGCATTGCTGGACTATGTTGACATAACTTCCTGCTTTTGTTTAGGAAGGAGATTGATACATATCTCATAATGTTAACAAAAGTATTTCAAGGTGGCAAAAGAAATATTTTCCCTTGTGAAAGGGGCATTTCTATGGAGAGAGAGAGAGAGAGAGAGAGAGAGAGAGAGAGAGAGAGAGAGAGAGAGAGATCAGCATTTCTTTAAAAATATTCATTGCTTTAACTCTGTACAACTTTTTATCTTAATAGCAAGATGATTACCCTCACAGATACTGTACACTATATATCCATTAATCACATATCACAGAGCTGTATACGATTTTGACATCTCAAAACAATCTCAACCCTCAAACAAATATTAATTCAGTAATTATAGATTATATGTGATCTGGAGCAAAACCAGTTTCTGGCCATTGTATTTCAGGAGTAAATAAAAGATTATTTATTTCAAAAGTATCTCTAAAGCAGACCCATGCTTAAAAGAATAGTATAAAATTTACAAAGCGTAAAATTGTTAAACTTTTCAGAGTATAACAACTTAACTCCATGTAGAATCAAAACATGTGAATCTGGAAAAAAAATGAAGAAAAGTCAAGGAAGCCAAATAAAATATTAAATATGAAGGTTAAACATTTCTAAAAGCACAAATATGATTTCTGTGGAATGTCCTTCTAATCTGGAGGGGAGGGGGGAAAGCACCACACAATTCCATATAATCTCTTACCAGGCAATCAAAGCTGGGGTAAGGTTAATCCTTTTAAACAGATTCATGGTGCATTCATACCATGAATATTTATAGTTTTGAACAGTCCAGCTCAGAAAGATTTACTGAAGTAGGCAGAATTAAAACCATCTTTATATTTGCGATTGGAAACCTCAAATAGATTTTCCATATTTTACATTTGCACCAATCTCCTAATATTAAAGACAAACAGTAATCAATAATGAATCCCTTCCATTTCTGAAAAGGATACTTCATATTCTACTTCTTGTTTAAACTAAGGAAATGTGCATATCGATCATACAGGGTTACTTATTTGCAAACAGATCTGCACCAATGTAACTAGAGACACAATTGGACAGCATCCGCAAGAATGCCTTAGGATTTCAGGATAACTTTTGCTCTATCTGCTAGATTTCCCTGGAGCATTCAGTACTACCTGCTATTGCATTAAAAAAAAAACAACCTATGTAAGTCCACTGATTTTGCAGAAAACTCCACTTCAGTGAAGAATCTTTTGCAATACAAAATATATGTTTAGAACTGATGCTATATTGGCTTACATAGCATGCTGCCAACTTAAAAATGCACTCTCTCTCTGTATTTATCACATATTCCAAAATGTTCAATACTCAGCACCAGCTTCAAGTAGCCACCTGCAGGCATCACAGTAAGAGAATTTATTTGCAAACTGGCCAACCCTAGCACCAGCCTGTTTTGGCCATGGCATTTGCAACTATCATGGCCAATGCCTTGCTGCTATTCTTTTTTAAGCTCTCAGACTTCAGTTCGTCTTCATTCTTTCCTTTTGCTCTGTTTTCTAAACAAAGCTGTGGAGGGGCAGAGGAGAAGGCTGGTGCTTATTCAGTGGAAACTCCATTGATTACTCTGTGTGGTACCTTACTGACATCAAGGACACCTTTGGTACAGGGGAAAATCTGGGTTCTATCAGCTCTTATAAGCAAGTGTTTCGAAAGGTTTACAGAAAAGTAAAGTAAACAGAGCTCTGAGTAACAAAAGAGTCCCGTTTATGCATTCTTTGATTCACTGTAAAGGATGGTGTAAACTGACTTTTTAACCAAGCATTAGGCAAGCATTTGGGCCCACGCCATTCCATAATAAACAGTGACATGGCTATATTAAAATATTTACTTAATGCACGGCCGTGACTTATAGTATGAGTGGCTACTCAATAGAATGTCCTGAGTGCTAAGGCGTCAGGTGCCACTGCCTGTATAAATATTCTGTGTGCACTTGTTTATAGGAAAACCCCATCTGGATTTGGCTAGAAACAGCAGACACCCTGGTGACCCCAGTTTTTGCTATTGGAAAATATAACACAAATGTTCGTTCCTCCAGAGAAATGGCAGCAGTTAAGTGCCATTTGACAGAATGAAGGGTATTGGCTTTTCTCAATAGGGAGCAAGACTTGCAACGGAAACATTTTTACCAGAAGTGCGTCCTTTGTTGGCACGTTTGTGCTGGAACAGACACCTCTATATCCTAACAAGTTCCATTATTAGAACGGATTCTTTGGGGTTCCAAAAATACCCTTGGATACCCACGTAGTTCCAAATTCTTTTGTTCCATCTCCTCAAGTGCCCAAGGGGGGAAAAAACATCTTACAGTAGTGTCACCATGAAGGGAAGAACCTGCATCTCGCAGTTCATTCTCAACCACATAGCTAGGGTAGAAGATGTGAAGACCTTTCTATTCATGCTTCCCAGCCACCAGTACTGAAAGTCCATTGATAGTCAGCAGTCTTTCGCTTTCTCTCTTTAATGTCCAGCAGTACAACAATAAAAGAAGTAGGTGAGTCAAGGAAAAACTGACTGGAACTATCATGGGTAGAGTTTGTAGAGAACCTGATCTCTACCAGATCATTGAACAATCTAGAGATGTACCAAGATATCAGTAACAGCAATCTGTTAAATCGAAATCCATCAATTTCATTCTCACATTTAACACAGTAATATCATTATTTGCACTGACAATATGCAATTACTATCAATTACTATTTACTAACACTTAAAAATAACTTATCAATAACTATGAATAACGTTCTTATCCAATGAAGATCATATGACAAACCCCACAGCTGGCCACAGTTTACCAGTTCTCTTCTTTAACCAATAACCCTCAAGTCTTTCTGGTAGCTAACAAACCCTATTAATTTTTTTTCCAATGAAAAAAAAATAGATGTCCTGCAGATACAGACCTAGGAGAAGAGAAGAGTCCCCTACCTGTTGCTAGAATCCATATTTCACCTACTGCAAGTGCCCATAGTAAGAGAATAAAGCAGTATTGGACTAACGATGGTTGAACCATAAACTGGGATTACATTGGGTTCAGGCATGTTAAATTAATCTAAATAAAACCAAGGCATCATTATAAAGTATATCTTAACTATAATGTGATGTCTAGGTTTGGACCACATGCTAAGCCAAACCACAATATAGCTTGTGTGTTGTGCAAACCAGAAATTAATGCAAAATACAGAATAATCTACCACTACAAAAAAAAAAGTGCTGCAAATGTTGTAATCATAGACATACTTACTTGAGAGTTATCTCCATAAACATAGTGGGACTTAACTTCTGAGGTACAGCCATAGGCTTGAACTGCACTTCTCTACTCCTGAATGCATGCTTGCTTTCTTTCACTTTGAAAAAAAAAGAAAAAAGAAAAAAGGAAGCAACGCATGTTGGAGTTTGCAAAAACAGCTTCATCTGATGTCAGGGCCCCTCCCCCCTTGGCAATTCTTTCACTTTACTCTACAGGCCTTTAATTATATAACAAACACGAACAGTATAAATACAATCCAACTCTCATATCCTGTCAGACAACTTAGTGCTGCGAACCTGACTGAAAAGGGAGGGGGGGGAATTCTGGCCACACATTTCAGCTGTGTGTTGCTCTATCTTTATGAGTATTATAGTTTAGTCTAGGGGCGTTTCTGTTGAATAACATGCTCACAATCAAGGTCAAGACACGTATATCATAGCAAGCCTACATCTCCCCCCCTTTTCTCCCCTGCCCCTCCCCTTTTGTTTTGTGCTGTAGCTATGAATTTATGCACCCTCCAACTGTTGAAAACAAACTATGCTTAATCTCAGTGTTTGGAAGTTGCCCCGTATCAGATACATGGCGTCCATCATGTGCAAAAATGTGCCATGTCTCCTTGCCAATACTGTTACAAAGACCTTCTTACTGTCACCTTTGATCCATGGAGCAAACAGAATAAGGAAAATACTGGCATAAACCATGGACACTGAACAGGTCCATGGTGAGTCACTGACAGGCCAAGTCCAAGTTGTGCATTTTGGGCGGTGGGAGGGGTAAGCAATGGGCAGAATGTGCTTACTGCAACACGGTGTACAGGTCCATGCTAGCACCATTATAAAGAAAGCCTTTCCTTCCAACTACATGCTGTATATCACTTCAGAACAAATCCTCCTAGATGTTCTTGGGAATGTGCAATGGAGGTTTTTCTTTAAAAAAAAAACTGGAGAACACACTTGGCTTCACATCTTGAGAGAGATTCTATCTATACCAGAATGTGTATTACCAATTTAACCAGTGGTGGCTTTCTCTGAGTTTTCTTAACTTTGGGGCAGGCTATCTTTAATATTGATCTCCCTCTCTGTTTTTGAATTCCCATTTCCAGAGTACTTCAGTGAGAGGGACTACACATTAAAACCAGTCTAAACCTTTAACATGGATTATGGCTTTCATAAATCAGGGGAATCCCTGTTCCAGGTTCAAAGTCTGAATTCCAAACATAACCTCCATCTTCACTTCTTTAAAACAGTTGTATCATCAATCAGAATTTTAAAAAATGTGTTGTTACTGTTGTTAAGTTAGTGCCCTTAGTTTTCCACATGTAACACCTCTGCTATGTGAGCTGCCAGAATGTCCAACTCAAGAGGCTGGTTATTACCATTAAAGTCCTACATGGCATGGGACCAGGTTACCTTAGGTGGGGGTCCCCAACCCTTACCTTAGGTGGGGGTCCCCAACAGCCCACTACCAGGCCACGGCCCATTTGGAACTGGGCCACGCAAGTAGCGGGAAAGCCCACACATGTGCAACTCCCTTTGCGTGAGCGGCGGGTGCATGTGCCCACCACGCATACAAATGGAACACGCATGCTCACTGTCTACCCATGCAGAACCATCTCCTCTCCACCCTCCGTGAGTCCACAAAGCTGGAAAGGTTGGGGACCGCTGATCTAAGGATCCATCTTGTCCCAATTACATTGAGCCAGTCAGTCAGGCCCACCAATCAAAGAATTTAGATTGGTCGACTCTAGGAAGAACTTTCTCTGCCATTGCCCTTTTTTTATGGAGCACCCCCCAGAAGTAAGGCAGGCCACCACTCTTCTGGCCTTCTGGAAGAGTGTCAAGACCTGGCTCTGCCAAGTGTCATGAGAATGTGAGCATCATCCAACAGAAGGGCTGGTTAGTGGCCTGAGGGTGTGATGCCTCAGCTTTTTAAACTTTTTAAGCTTGTTTTTACTCCTGTTTTTAACTTTGTTTTTATTGATGTCTCTTATATATGGCTGCATGGTTTTTATTTGAAATCATCCCTGGTGACACAGTGGTAAAAATGCAATATTGCAGGCTAACTCTGCCCACAGCCTGAAGTTCAATCCTGATGGGGCTCAAGGTTGACTCAGCCTTCCATCCTTCCAAGGTTGGTAAAATGAGACCCAGATTGTTGGGGGCAATATGCTGACTCTGTAAACAGCTCAGAGAGTGCTATAAAGCTCTGTGGAGTGGTATACAAGTCCAATTCCTATTCCTATTGCTATTTGTAAACGATCCAAAATCACTTAGGCAAGAAGAGCAGAGTATACATTTGATAAATAGATAAAAATAAATAAACCCAGAAGATGCACACTGAGCTGTTTTCTAGAAATATAAGCACAATCCTGGTAAGTGCACTTATTACCAAAAAAAAAAAAAGGTGCCAGGGTAGCTCCATAGTACCTTGAAGTTAAACTATACCATATTCTGAATGCTGCAGGATGTAGCCCAAAGGAGAATTCAGATACATTCCAGAACCCAGAAATGATTCAGCATTTGTTCTTCTACATGCATGCATGATCTAAGCTGCTCCAGACGATGGTTGCCTGCATTTCATATTTAGCAATCTGGAGACCTAGTGGAGAGAGCTCAGATGATTTGCTACCCATTCGTGTTTAGATAAATCTGATTTGGCAGTATGCCTGGGTGAGCTTGTGGGAGTGAGGTAATGGCTCATAGGCAGAAGCTCTTTGATCTGGATGTCTCAAACTAATGAGCTCTTTATAACGCAACTTGCTTTTATAAACCCATACACTTGATGATGCTGGTAAGGATGAAGCATCGGAAGAACATGCTTCTTTTGCTGACACTAACTTACAATCCATTCATTTCTGTTTCTTTAGGTCAGGGATTTTTAAAGTCAACTTTTAACCCAAACTTGTTATGTCTGCTAGTTTTACAAATAAAATATTAGCAAAATGAGTGATTGGTGTTCAACCATATGGCCATTTTTTTAGATTCACAATTCATGCATTTATTTTATTGTGTAGAAGTAGTCCTTGACTTAGGAACACAGTGGAGTACCAGAATTTCCATTGCTAAGCAAGGCTCTGGAAAGGATATGGTCAGAATCATTCTTATTACTCCTGGATCCTATAAAAGGGCCTTGACTTAAATCTTTTGGCTGCAGTTCCCAGATGGACACGTTCTTAATCCATGGCTGATCCAGTCTTTGGGCTCGCTGACTTCAGTACTTGTTTAAAGTATTACAGGAACAAGCATTAAGAAATGATTTTTATATTCTCTTCTTTTGCATTTGGGACATCTATAAAAGAGATAAAGGGCAGCTCTCTAAGAACCTGACCTCAGCTGCTTATCTCCACTTTAAACAGTTTGATGCCAGCTTCGTTATTACTCATGCTTTCATCTATTGAAGGATTTTCCTTGAGCAGAGACCCCTGTTCCATGAATAAGCACTGCAGTTTGGACAACTGGCATGCGTATTTAGGACTCCTGCCAAAAAGGTGATAGGCTTGCCCTTCCCATTTCTCTCCTGCTCAAGCGATTCCTACTTTTGGAGGTTTCTCTGAGATTGTCCAGGGTTTCACAGAGAGGCAAGGAAATGGGCAGCCCTAAAGGAAATGTTAAAATATTGACAAAGACTTCCTAACTTGGAGACTACACTCACCAGATAGTTGTCAGAAGATTAACAGAGTCGAAAATTAAAATAGCTAAATTTAAGGACTCCTAACAGTTCTGATGTTATGCTAAAGGCAGCCAGTTTTATTTTGGAAAAACTGAAGAAAGCTATAAATGGTGGCTACCCTTTTCAGGTTGATCTGACCAGAAATCTGAACAGATCGCTTTTGAAATTAACCCAAAAACCATGATTTTCCCATTGTTGATCTGTTGTGAATGTTTGAGTTGCACAGCACTGGCATTCAGCAGCAGGAACTGAATTCTATTAAGTCTGTGGATATAAAAGGTGCTCATATGTATCCTCACACCTTAAATTTTGTTATTGTTCTCATCTCCAGTGTGCCTATTCTTGTTTAGTATATTTTCTTCAGGAAAATCAAAAGTCTGTGGTCCAGGATCATATGTGACCCTGGAGCACAGGAATGCTGCATAATGAGAACTCTAAATCTTTATGTCTATGGAGATTCTCAGTTCTCCAGGACATAGTTGTCTCAAAGGGGCATTTTCTTTTTCTTTTTTTTTATTAAATAAACATTAAAACATTGGACACAGTGCGACCTTCCTGGCTTTGTCATTTCCATACATATAGTAACATAACCACAAATACAATTCCTACTTATCATACATTACTACTTTGTTATTATAAACATATCCCTTGTCCTCATTTGTATGCTTGTCTAAGTATTGTCCAGTTTCAGTTCTACAAATCCTCAATATTTTCTGTTCCGACCCCTTTTCCTCATTTCCAACCATTGGTACATTTTGTTCCAAATTTCATGGTATTCTGTCTCACCCTTATTTTTAAGTTCTAGTGTCAGTCTGTCCATTTCCGCGCAAACCAATATTTTCTTTATTATCTCTTCTTCTGAGGGGGTATCTCTATTTTTCCAATTGTGTGCATAAACCAATCTTGCTGCTGTTATAATGTGCAGCATTAAATATATCACTCCTTTACTATATTTATCTTTTATAATTCCTAATAAGAAAACTTTTAAGTATATGTTTTGGTCTAGCATCTCTTCCAACCATGTCTTTATCTGACGCCAAAATTCCTTGGCTTTTGTACATGACCACCACATATGATAAAATGATCCTAACACTGAGTTACATTTCCAACACTGCGATGATATATTCTTATTCATTTTCACTAATCTTGTAGGTGGAAGGTGCCACCTATAAAACATTTTATATAAAAAATTTTTATACGCGGTTGCTAACATAAATTTCCTATTTCTCTCCCATAGATCTTGCCATTTATCCAATTCATTATTGTAACCAAAGTTTTTGGCCCACACTACCATAGTTTCCTTCACTTGCTCTTCCGCCATTGTATATTCCAATAGATATTGATAGGTTTTCTTTATCATCTTTTCCTCCGTTCCTAATAAAATTTTATCTGTCGTTAATTCTTTCTTAATACCCCATTCCTTTCTATCTTTCATATAGCGTGATTGAATTTGTAGTATGCCCACCACTCCAATTCTACTCCTTCTTCTTGTAGTTCTTTTCTAGATTTTAATTCCCCTCTTTCATTTAATATATCCTTATATGTAACTACTTTCCCCAAATTAATGAAATTTGGATGTACCAACACCTCCAACGTAGAGAGCCAGCCGGAGTTTCCATATAGTTCTGTTGTTTAACTTTTGTCCACACCTCAAGGAGAGCTCGTCTGACATGGTGCCTTTGGAAGTACTGGTGAGCCCTATGTCTACCATCCCACAAAAATGCATGCCATCCTATTTGCAAATCATACCCTTCCAACGTTAATAACCTCCTATTCTTTAAGCTTATCCACTCCCTCACCCATGTGAGTACGGCAACTTGATAATATCTTTCCCAGTCCTCCTCTTTCTTTGGATTCTTGTAGTAATTTTAACTTAATTCTAGGTCTCTTCCCTTGCCAGATAAATTTGGATATTGATTTTGTTCAAATTTCCAAAATATTCCTTCTCTAATCTTATGGGTATGTTTTGAAATAGGAAAAGTATTTTTGGTAGGATATTCATTTTTATTGTTGCAATTCTCCCCATCAGGGAAAGTTGCAAATTTTTCCATCTCTCCAGGTCTGCCTTGATTTGATCATTTAGTTTATTTATTTAGGTGTGTTTTCAAAAAGGTAACTGGGCTGTTTTTTTACTTGAAGAAGAAGAAGAAGAAGACATTTCACTTCTCATCCAAGAAGCTTCATCATTCCATCCACCATCACCATCATAGATGATGAAGCTCCTTTGATTAGATGTGAAATTTCTTCTTCTTCTTCTTCTTCTTCTTCTTCTTCTTCTTCTTCTTCTTCTTCTTCTTCTTCTTCTTCTTCTTCTTCTTCTTCTTCTTCTTCTTCTTCTTCTTCTTCTTCTTCTTCTTCTTCTTCTTCTTCTTCTTCTTCTTCTTCTTCTTCTT
>QLTV01002664.1:1718801-1734488 GCA_003457575.1 Thermophis baileyi
ACTGTAACTTTGTTGCTTGTATCCTTACAATTTATATTGACTGGTTCCTACTATGATTTGATTGCTTATTTGTACCCGGACTATCATTAAGTGTTGTACCTTCTGATTCTTGACGCACTTATCTTTTCTTTTATGTACACTGAGAGCATATGCACCAAGTCAAATTCCTTGTGTGTCCAATCACACTTGGCCAATAAAAAATTCTATTCTATTCTATTCTATTCTATTCTATTCTATTCTATTCTATTCTATTCTCCCTCTCCCTCTCCCTCTCCCTCTCCTTCTCCTTCTCCTTCTCCTTCCTCAAGGAAAAACCAGCCCAGTTGCTTTTTTGAAAATGCACCTTTGAGACATCCATGCATAAGTACCTTTCATAAGTAATCTATTCCAATTGCATTTGACTTATATAAGAGCACTGAAGAACTTTATATAGCATTATACTTTGGGCTTTTTGTTTATAAGCATTAATTTCTTGCAATGGAATATATGGTACCCACTACCTTTCTATCATCATTTAACTTAAAATTTCTTGATTTTCCCATCTTTAGTAAGCATATTGCCAAGATACACAAATATATATGGTTGCTCGATTTTGTGTATAACTTGTGGCCATTCACTCCATTTTCCTTGACACATACAAATATTTTGATTGTTGATACATTAATTTCAGATTTACCTTGTTGTATCATACAGTCTATTCATCAAAGCTTCAATCTTTAGTAATGCAAACATGCATCATGAGCTTAGCAGCAGAAAATACAAGGACAAGGCTGATATAAGTTGATTTTACTGCAAATGCAAAAGCTCTCTATTCATTTATCATAATACATACTGCTTTTTGTTCATAGATCTTTCAAGGAGAAATGTGCCTTTCTTATTTCATAGTCCATTCTTCATCACAACTACTCATATGTTTTTAGATACAAATTGAGATATGCACCCTAAGTGTTCCAATGCTACTTTCAAATGCAGCTGAGATTGATCTTGGCTGTTTTGACTCTTTGCAGAATATTTCAGCTGTTCCTATAGGCACAAAAACAGAGACGAGAGAGCTGGGCGAAATTGGCAGCAGGGGACTAACTAATGGCTCAATGCATGGCTTGAGAAAAGCTCAAAGGCATTGGGAAATGAAAATGGTCCCATGGGGAAGTTCGCTCTATTGTACTCAATCTCTGAATGCTTTTCCTAGAAACTAATTCTATTGCTGTTTAAACTCATGCTGAAAACATCTTTGTTTGCCTCAACTCTTGACTATTTATAATAGAGCTGTTGCATTACATTAGGAACACAAATATGACTGCATTGAGTTAAGAATCTAAAATCCAGGAGATAATTTTATTTTAAAATTGAAAATATTACTATGGGAACATCCACTAAGGAAGTTATTCAGATCTTCCTCCTAACATGCAGAGTATGAATTAAAAGGTAAACATCCCTCGATTCAAACTTTTAATACCCATGATGACATCCGTGTTGTTTCTTGGCAGTGATACAGAACTGTGTGATCGCTTTCTTCCAGGGCACTTTCTTGAACCTCCCAATCTATTTTACAACTCTGAAATTCCAAGATTACACCCATCCAAATGCTAGCCAGGACTCATGCTTCTTAGCTTTCTAATCAGCTAGTCACCAAACACTGGTAATAAGACCCTTGCCCATATCCACTTAGTATCAATTATTTTGTGCTGTCAGCGCAGTCTATTTATTCTCACAAACTTTATAATTCACAGTTCCAAAGCATATATTCAGAAGACAGACATTTCCTTCAATAATACACCAGAAAGTAGCTATAGAGACATGTATCTTTCAGTGCTTATGGTATCATAAGCTGAGAAGCCAAAAAGTTTATTTACATATTTAAAATACATGTTGGGACAACTAATATGTCAAGAGTACCCTATCTGATCTTAAAATAGATCACAAAGATGAATCTGCTCATAGGTGGGTATCCACTAGTGATTTTGCAAGGCCTTCAAGAATTAATCTGTTTTTGCAACAGATCAATATAATTCTCCTTTCAGAGTAGGCTTCAACATATAGCTGGTGATCTATCTCAGGAATGAAAACTCACAGTGTCCTGGAAGCACAGCCTGATCTGAGTAATCTGATTATAGAATCATTTATAAAAACAACATTTATAAAAAAAAACAATAGACACATAGACATTAACAACATCTATAGATTATGCAAGAGAGATGACCAACCAGCCAAAAAAGGCAACAAAGAGACCCAAGCACCACTCCACCAGCAATCAGCACCCAAATCAGCATAGATTACCTCCAAGATTAATATCAGACCAACAATCAAGTAAGCAATATCCCAATCAAGGAACTGCCAAACAAGCCAACAGTAAACAACCCAACCAAATAACCTCTAAGACCATCCTCCACCAACACTGACAGGGCACGCCACTAGAATTATAAACTGACAGCAAACCACACTCCTTACTAGCACTGATAATGTTACCTAGTTTGGGTAATGAAACATCTGCAAGAAAACAAGCAAACTCAGGGAGCCCCAAGGAATCTTCAAAAACAACATTCTGGAATCAACTGCTAGCTACTCGAAAAGAATTAAATGTGGCATCCTGCTTATTAGCTCTGGAGAATTAGAATCATTGTTAAACCTATACACCTACTTCATGTAAAAGAGCATTTTCTAGGGATATGAATTCAAGAGAACAGCATTCCGCAACTGGTGCCCTTGAAATGTTTGAGACAACATGTCCCACAATTTCTAGCCAACATGGTGAATTTTGTGAGCTGTACAGAACAAGTTGTCATTTTGCATCCTGCGATAAAAGATTCCAGGGATTTATTATGCATGCTTTAGAGCTGATGTACAGCAGGAACATTTCTATCCCACAATCAAAAAAAGTTAACCAATAAAACTAATGGGGGAGGGGAGTCCCCCCACCTCCCTTCCACTACTATAAAGCTTCCACAGGATCTACATAAAACCTGGGCCCTGTTCAGACTCATCTGATCCAGCCAAGCTATTCTTATCACAGGAAACCAACTGTCTGCCGCCATGTTCGTGTTTGGCTCCAGTACAAACTTCCCCTCTTGAAGGAGCACACCTGTGGAGGTTATTGCAGACCTAAACAACCTGCTCAGCCGTAATCACTATTCCTCCCCTGTAATGATGTAAACCAAGACTTTTGTTTTTGCAGCCCTTCAAATGTGATTCTACAACATCAATATTCACAGAGAATTGAGCACTCTACACATTATTGTTTCATTGAAACCTTTAGGGGTCTAGGTTTGATTCAAAGAAATTTAAGCTGCAGAAATGGGAAGGCTCCCTGAGGATCTGCAGTGTTATATAACAGTCCATATACCTGCAGTTTTGCCAGCTTTTTTTTTTATCTGAACAAGACCCACTTTAGTAGTGCAAATTAAGATAATCCCCAGTAGTGCTGCAAGGAGCAGAGGAAGAGAGAAAAACAAGACAGACAGATAGACAAATTGATTTAGCAGTATTTAAGGACTGCATTGTGTTAAGAAACCTCTGATCAAAGGAATAAACCAGCAAAGCTACTATCTTTGGCATTTTCCAGGTCATTATAGTATGAACTTTTACTGTACAAATTCTTATATCATCTTCCAAGATTTGTTAGTTGTAGACAAAGCTCACTGTCAGAATGGATACAATACACAGATCAATTCTAGACTCCACAACTTACATTAATATAATAAATGGAATACTCTTTCCAACTACCCATGTTCTCAATCTTTGCAAAGCATTACTAGACTAAAGGCCAACCATGATGTCTGCAATACTTCTAAAAGCTACCTACTGACTTCCTGGGTGAAAACAAAAACCTGTATTTCAAAATTGCTAAAAATCTCATGTGAAGGCCAAACTAGGCAATAGTGGGAAACAGTCGAAGAAATTACTATGAATCAGACAAATCTAACTGTTTAGTAAAAAAAAACCTCTTTTTTAGTGCCATGGGATTATCTTTATTTGGTAGCATAGAGTGCTCAGTTCCATTGAGATATGTATAGCAATAGCAATTAGAGTTATATACTGGTTCATAGTGCTTTACAGCATTCTCTCAGTGGTTTACAGTCAGCATATTGCCCCCAACATACAATCTCATTTTACCGATCTCAGAATGATGGAAGGCTGAGTCAACCTTGAGCTGGTGAGGTATAGCCTAATTCATGATTTTTTTCCTATACATTTTTCCCTTCCCTTCTTTCAAATAGAGAAGTAAAGCACCCAAAAAAGAATGGAAGAACAGCCTTGCAAGATCAGTCAAACCTATGATCTAGGCCTCATATCCTATTTTCAATCTTAAGGTTCTGAGAAGCCATTTGTTGGAGATAAAAGAAACAATATTCAATGTCATTGGAGTGAATATTTAAAACCATGATTAAACAATGTACAAATCCAAGTACATGTAGTGACATAGATCTAATTCGTATCTGCCCTAAGTAGCAGGAGTGATCCACAATGGGTATTACTGGTAGTCTTTAACTTACAACCATAATTGAGTCCAAAAGTTCCAGTGCTAAGCAAAATAGTTGTTAAATGAATTTTGCTCCATTTTAAGACTTTTCTTGCCACAGTTGTTAAGTGAATCACAGCAGTTGTTAAGTTAGCAACAAGGCTGTTAAGTGAAGCTGGCTTCCATATTGACTTTGCTTGTCAGAAGGTGATCACATGACCCTGGGACACTGCAACTGTCATAAATACATGCCAGTTGCCAAGCAATTTTGATCACATGACCATGGGGATGTTGCAATGATTTTAAGTGTAAAAAATGGCCATAAGTAACTTTTTTCAATGCCGTTCTATCATCGAACAATCACTAAACGAATGCTTGTAACTACCTGCATAGACCAAGAGCATTGGGAGGACTACATATTGCCTTTCACTGATTCTTTAGGTCACTGCCCAGAATTTTGTTATAAAATTGTTCATCTGTGCATGTCATTGGATTTTTGGATACCCAGTCTTTTTTTCTGTGAAGAATGTACTCTTCCCTTAGCCTTTTGCATTCACATTTCTCTAAAGCAGGACACACTCTTCTGCAAAGCAATGTTGCTAACTCAACTCTTTTCTGCTTGCCTTTTTCTGCTGGGCGTTTTTCTCCCCATTTTTCATCTTTCCTGACTAGAGGAGTTGGGTTCAGCTGACATCATGTTTCATGCCCTGAAGAGGAAGCTTCCTTGACAGCTTTTCACTGGCAGGGTCCAGACAGGCCTCCACTCTGCTTCTCAAAGACCCCATCCTAGCTGTCCACAAGCAGGATGAACTGTTTTCCCTTTAGACTTTTCACCCTGCTGTTGTAAATCCCCCTGGCATCCAGCCAAGGCCCATGCTAGACACAGCCATAATAGAGTCATTTTTCTTCTGCCCTTCAGAGAAGGAAACAGCAGAAATGCTCTCCTTTCAAAGAGCTTAACAAAGTGCAGATTCCGATTGAAGGTGACTCTGTAATCTATCCGGCAGAAACCATTGACTTCACTGCCCTGTGCTCACACCTGAAGGAAGCAAAGGACAACATCTTCTATTGAAAGGGAGTTGAGTGTGAAGATGCAGCTGTTCCTTTGGATTTCCTCACAGCAGAAAGAAGCAAAAGGATGAAATTGCTATGGGAAGGGGGAAGCCACCTGACGATTTGCAAAACAAAAAGAACAAAGAAAAAAAAACACCCAGCTTTGTGTTAGGTTTGTGCAGAGGCCGCACAATGATCACTCCTATCTTGTAATGCAAACCAGGTGACATTTCTCCAGCTCAAGCACAGAAATGTACCAGCATTTCAAAACCATTCCAGTACCAGTCCCTGTGTCACCATCCTGTCATGATAGTGTTCCTGCTGTGTTTCCTGGGAGATAATACACGCCAAATGGCTTCTTGAGCTGTGGTGGAGTTGGAACTGTCATTCAAAGCTCTTATTTTCTTTCCACAGTGCCAGAAAGCAATGACTCACTTGAATTACACATCAATAGTTAACAGAGATGTAACGGCATCTACAATAATTGTAGCATGAAAGAAGCATGAAACCATCCTAGAGTTCCAGGAAACTATGTTTTTGGTGCATGGAAGGAATGTGGGAAACAGAGAGTCATCAGTTACAGAAGAAAATTGGTATTTAGCTATGTCTTCTGGAAATTGGTTTTGGAGCAAGCACTCTTAATTGTGAAAATATCTGATTTTTACAGGTCATCAGCTAGGATAAACAATGCATGTTTTTTGTCATATCCAGGCCCTGAATCTGGCTAAAAATGGCCTAAATAACCTGTTTCTTCTATTGTGTCCTATAATTGCCCTCCCCAACAAACTTCCTCCAAAAGGGAAACTTGGAAACTGGGTGATGGTTGTAGAAGTTGATACAATTCAGGGAGGTTCACTTAAGGAAAGAGTCCACCACTTCCTGATGCCAGTCTATCAGGTTCCCACCTGACTCGCAAAGGAACCAGATGGGATTGGTAGCAGAGGACAGAGACCTATTAACTTTATCAGAATCCACAGGCTAGAAAAAGTCCAAATTGCTATGGATTCATTGACTTCAACTCCCAGTATTTCGTAGCCAGCATTCCTTTTGCTGAGAATTGCTCAAGCTTCAGGAAGGCTGAGGCTGCAATTGAAAAGAAGAACAATGAAATCCATAGGTTCATAATTTTTGTTACTTCATATCTTCTGGCTCACTGATTCCATACATACTGTAAGTGTTAATTTATAGCCTGGATAAACATCATAAATGGCTTTCTTATATGTCTTATTATTTCTTAGAAATGAGTGGATGACATAGAACAGTGGATATTCTACAGATAAGATTGCCTGACTAAATACTGAGGCAATCCTCAGTTATTCAAGATAACTTTTTTCTATGCTTAGGGATATTATGTTTTCTGTACTATTACTGTTAGCATTTAAAGTTTTTGACCTGAATCTGTCCTGGCACATTTGCTTTTTAGTGTTGTTAACTAAATGCTCTTGAACCACCAAGGCACATATTTTCCAAAGAAGAGAAGGAGAGGTGTTGGCTCAAGTATGTAACTGCCAGAAGAGAAGAGGAAACTTATCATAGTGGAACATCATATGACTTGCGTGCACGAAGCCTTAAAGTCTCAGGCATCAGGACTGGGGATGGCTTGTGAACCAACTGTAGTGTCCAGTTTTTGTGACAAAAACTGATCCTTATTCTCTCTCCCCCACCCTCTTATATATGTCATTTATTATATATTTCTGTCCAACTCCCAACAAGCCTGGATGAGTGGGTGGGGGTTACAAATCAACACATTAAAAACATTGGGAGAAAAGCCACAACTTAATACAATACAGTTCATAAGAAACACATAGTTTCTTAGGCAGCTCAAGGCAGCTCAGTGGTCCATCTGCAAATTATGGGTATGTCTGTAAATCTGCTTCCTTTTTCCTGCGCATTTTTTAACATGTCATGGGCTCCATTCAGACATTTGCATATCCAGAGCATTCCACCACCGATGTTGCCCAAATGATGCCAGCTGCTGCATCCTGCAGACAGTTAGTAGATCATCTCCCAATATCAATATCTGCCAAAGCAAAGCCTAAGTTTCCATATGACCGGGACCCTGCATTATCAAGGTTGTTGCTTCTGCAGGAACCCATGTGGCTTTTCTTCTTGTTCTCAGCAGACAAAAGCCTATTGAAACCAAAGCCACATGAGCAAAGGACAGGCAGAGGACAGATTTTACTCAGAGAACTCATGTATTAGATACTCTGGATGGTGGAATGAAATACCTGAAGAGGGCTGTAGCTGCTTCTTTTAATAGACTTGGAATAAGTCTAATAAATATCTTGGAATTTTCAGCAAAGAAGGTGTGTGGAGCAAATATAATCCTTGCCTCAAATAGCCCCGGTGTTGCTTCTGGTGTGATAATATTTATTTATTTATTAAATTTATATGCAAGATTTGTTATTGTATAACCATAATGTTTATCATAATTGGTAAATTCTGTTTTGTTCAGTAGTAAAGGTAAAGGTAAAGGTTCCCCCGCACATGTGTGCTACTCATTTCCGGCTCTAGGGGGCGGTATTCATCTCCGTTTCGAAACCAAAGAGCCAGCGCTGTCCGAAGACGTCTCCGTGGTCATGTGACCGGCATGACTCAATGCCAAAGACGCACAGAGCGCTGTTACCTTCCCACCAAAGTGGTCCCTATTTTTCTACTTGCATTTTTTACATGCTTTCGAACAGCTAGGTTGGCAGAAGCCGGGACAAGTAACGGGAGCTCACCCCATTACGCGGCGCTAGGGATTCGAACCATTGAACTGCCAACCTTCTGATCGACAAGCTCAGTGTCTTAGCCACTGAGCCACTACGTCCCCTTGTTCACAATAGGAAACTGGAATTTTTCGGGGAGTTTAATACGTACAAACTGATACATTCATATGGAAACGAAGAAGCCTTTTCTAATCTCAGAACTATTTCCTAAATGAATCCTTTAACTACAGGCATTTATTTATCCATCTGAAAATGTATGAGCGAGGTCCCAATAAATCTCGACAAATGGCGAGTGAGACCTCGGTCATGTCACCCTCAAAAACTACCTATGAGACATGAGGACATGTTTAGAGCTGTCATTTAGATTGCATGGAATCTCCTGCTGGAGGTTCCCCAAGAACAATATCCATGGCTTTGAGGTGATTAATTAAGGCTTTTTAATTCCACCTCTTTTCCCACTAAAAATTATGTATGTTTTGCTTTTTTATTCAAAAGTTCCAACCATTGCCACTTTTACTGCTGGAACGTTTGTACTGATTTATTCTCTTCTGCTTATGCACTGCTTGACTTTTAAGAACTGTATAATAGAAATTAACGAGCCAAGCAACTCTTGCTTCGTAATTTGTTTTCTGAATTCATGGCCTCCTTGCAAAGTGCAACTAATGTGTTGAGGGCGCTGTTTTTGTTTACACCATTCCCCTCATCAAGTAATAAGACCTCAGAGGATTCTTCATTCTAGAGAGATGAGAGAGGGAGAGAGACAGACAGAAAGAGAGGGGGAGAGGAGGGGGGGAGAGAGAGAGAGATGGAGAATGAGAGAGGAGGAAGCACAAAACAATTTCTCTTTGCAAAGAGATCTCTACACCTATGGAGAGTATTCAAATTTATTTCAATGTCACATCTGAATTAGAATTTCACAGAGAACTGTAACTTCAACTAATATGTCATTTTTCCACTTCCTTAAAAACTCATGAAGGGGAGAAACCTCAAGGGAAACCAATCTGGGCAGCTTCACTAAGAAAATATACAAAAAGAAATAAATCCTAGAAATGAACCATCAATTACTGAAGTGACAAGTATAAAGAAACTTGCCCAGGGAATCTGAACCTAAGTCTTTACTCATAGGACTCAGATGTAACTAACCCCCACCTCCACCTCCTCTATCAGTGATAGCAGTTCCATTCCTCACAAGATTCTTTTCCTCTCTTCTTAAACTCCTGGTATAGACTCCTGGTGCATGTGCCATAAATGGCAAATATCTCTTTTCAAATTGCAATGTTCTGAATGACTTAACTATTTATTCATTATATTTGTATAATGCTTCCTATTTTTTAAAAAAATCTAAATGCTGTTTACAATAAAAACCCACCAATTAAAATAAATTAAAACAATTTGCCAAAGCATAAATGTAAAACAATAAAATGAGCAATAAAAAGACCAGGTAAGAGAATAAAAGGAGCAATAGCAGGCTGAAAAATATCACAGCAGCATTGTTATTTAAAGATCTGGGAGACTAAAAATATTTTTGTCTAGAGTTGAAAGAGGTACCAAGTCTACTTTGCTAAGGAGGGAATTCCAAAGGGGGCTATCACAAAATAGTCTCTCCTAAAGAGCCTTTTGTTCCCCCCTGCATGGAATGACCCCTGGAGTTGGGCTCCAAAGATCATCCATGAATGATGTATGTTATGTTTTGCTAGGGATAGCTCAATATTGGAAAGATTGCATTGGTGAGAGCAGTTTGCTTGTACAGTAGATATGGGAGTGTAGGAAAGCAGTGGATAAATTTGACTGTGGAAGTATTTCAGAGTTTTTTGTTTTGTTAGCATGTTGGCAGGTAGTTTAAGGAGGCACATGGGGCTGGATAGTACAGTAGTTCTTACCATGCCACTGGAAGAAACCAGTTGGTCTGCAAATGGGAGGCAGACAGTGAATAGCTATGCCAGGGGAGTGGTGACAGTTTAACAGTCTGTATGGAGGTAATATGTGCCCCCTTGTGACAGCATGAGGTTGTCTAAGACTATGCAATTGTAGCAATGGTGTTGGTACCAGTGAAGAAGGGCTAAGGACAATGGTCACCATCCATTTCTGTCTCCACTGGAAACAGGGTACCAGCACTTGATGAATTCACATCCCAGATGAATCTGCTCTGGTGGAGGAACAGTATGGTGGGATTGACAGCATGAGATTATCTCTGTGATTGGTGAACAGCAGGCCTTTCTGTAACAAGAGCATATGCATTAATGACTTTAGGATAGATAAGCGAGTAGATCTGGTATTGTCATGGATCCGCCCCCAAACTGAGGCGATTAAAAGTCTAAAGAGAGGAAGACTACATTAATGAACTTAAAAGAAGTTCAAAGTCTACATAGATGTTCTGCAAAAATTTTATTTATTTATTTATTTGTTTGTTTGTTTGTTTGTTTATTTATTTATTTAGACAAGTACATATTTGGTAATATACATAGGTATAACATTATTTATATACATAAGATGGGTACAAATAAAAGGGAATGTTTGGACAGGGACGGTAGGCATGCTGGTATCCTTATGCACACCCCTTACTGACCTCTTAGGAATGGGGTGAGGTTGACAGTAGACAGTCTAAGGGTAAAGTTTTGGGGATTTGGGAAGGAAACCACGAGTCAGGTAGTGAGTTCCAGGCATTAACCACTGTTGCTGAAGTCGTATTTTCTGCAGTCGAGTTTGGAGCGGTTCACATTAAGTTTGTATCTATTGTGTGCTCGTGTATTGTGGTGGGTGAAGCTGAAGTAGTAATTGAAAGGTAGGACGTTGTAGCAGATAATTTTATGAGCTACGCTTAGGTCATGCCGAAGGCAACATAGTTCTAAACTGTAATAATGTCCAATATGTATTGCGGGTTCCAGACAGATGAGCTGTATTCGAGCATTGGTATAGCAAAAGTTTTGTAAGCTCTGGTTAGTAGTGTAATATTACCAGAAAAGAAGCTACGTAAGATTAGGTTAACAACTCTTGATGCCTTTTTGGCAATGTTGTTGCAGTGGGCTTTGGCACTTAGATCATTTGATATGAGTACTCCAAGGTCTTTGACAGAGTGAGGGTCGTCTGCAAGGTCGTGTCCATTCAGCTTGTATTTGGTGTTCTGATTCTTTTTGCCAATGTGTAGGACAGAGCATTTGTTGGTTGAGATTTGGAGTTGCCAGATGTTTGACCATTCTGACACAAAGTCGAGGTCTTTTTGGAGGGTAGCAGTGTTGTCGGTGGTGTTAAAAAGTTTTACATCATAGGCAAAGAGAACGCAGTTGCTTATAATGTGATCGCAAAGGTGATTTATATAGAGTGTTGGTCCTAGTACGCTGCCTTGGGGTACACCGCTGTTAACAGGTATGGGATTAGATAGGGCGCTCCCTATTTTGACCACTTGTTGTCTGTTTGACAGGAACGCAGCTATCCAGTTATGTCCAGAGGGGTCCAGAGATGCCGTAGGATTTTAGTTTCAGAAGTAGTTTGTCATGTACCACTGAGTCGAAGGCTTTACAGAAGTCTATGTAAATTGTGTCTATTGTTTTGCCCTGGTCAAGTTTTGAGGTCCATATGTTTTTGCAGTGTAGTAGTTGTAGATTGCAGGATAATTTTTTCCTTATATTAAATTAAAATTTTATATTATATTAAAATACAGCAGGGCATATGTTTTATAAAGTACAAGATAGTTCTCACTTAAAAACTATTAATTTATGGCCATTTGAAGTTACAATGGTACTGAATGAATGATACTTATGCACTGTCCAAATAGTTATGCAGTGTCCTCATAGTCACGTGATCAAAATTCAGTGCTTGGGAGCCCACCACACTTATATCAGCAGGAGCCCTTCAGTTCCCTCTATCTTCCTATCTGTCCCCTTCTCTGCCCTTTTGGCAACCCTGCACCCTCAGTAGGGGTGGCAGTGTTGGTAGTCTTGAGCACTTTCAGCTAGCTGCCTCTACTTCAGGTCCAGTGTTACCAGTGCTGCCGAAGAGTAGCACTGAGACATAGAGAGACAGTGGCACAAAATCACTCTATGAGTTTTCATTTCTGGAGCCTAGACCTCCCTATAGAAATGAAGATTCCAATTTTTCCACATTTTCCAAATGTATAACCAAACAAAGCATGCAAAAGGTTCTGTAAGTAGAAGTTATAAGGATTCTATTTGCACACATGTCCTTTTGTGAATTTTTCCAAAGCGTCTGGGCAGATACAGTAGGGAAAAATATGGGACTAGAATTAGTCTGATCAAACCCAGTTCCTCTAGTCTTTTCACCTAACTGCTTTTTTTAAACTGTAGAAGTCTACAGTTTAAAACTGTAGAAGTCTATTACTAGTCTACTACTAGTCTACAGCAGACCCACAGATATTGCATGGGTTCTAGAATTCCTGGTCCAAAGATTACCTTTTAAAAGGAGCATGTAAGAGCCGAGGTGGCGCAGTGGTTAGAGTGCAGTACTGCAGGCTACTTCAGCTGACTGTTCAGCAGTTCAGCGGTTCAAATCTCACCGGCTCAAGGTTGACTCAGCCTTCCATCCTTCCGAGGTGGGTAAAATGAGGACCCAGATTGTTGGGGGCAATATGCTGACTCTGTGAACCGCTTAGAGAGTGCTGTAAAGCACTGTAAAGCGGTATATAAGTCTAAGTGCTATTGCTATTGCTATGTTCCTTAACTAATGTCTTCCTTATATTTATTGGTTGCCCTGTTTGCCAAGCATCTCATTCTGTAGTAAATTCCCTCCCCTTCCCAAAGCCAGTTAATTCCTCAGGGCAATTTAGTTTTGTATCTGCCACTATCAGCCCCCACACCTGCCCTGCCAGGAGGCTTTATTTAGCACTAACATTCATCACCCGGACCGAGCACATAAATAATGCCATTAGCCACTCCAAACTGTGATAAAATTAGCAGTGTAAACAGAGAAAGTAAATGACCTTCGTGGAAAACCATTGTTGATCCTGACCCAACACTTACAAAGGAGATTAGTCAGAGAAGAGCAGGGCAGGATGACAAGGGCTCCTGGGGACTGTTTAAAGACCTGAGTCTCCAAAATGTTTATTTTTAGGGGGGAAAATCTCTTTGTGACTTTTGTAAGATTGGTGGGTCTTAAAACGGGAGGGGTTAAGGCTGATTTCTTTTCTTTTCTCTTCTTTTTTTTTTCTTTTTCTTTTCCTGATCAGTTAGATATCTTTGTCAAAAGTGCATTTCAGAGTAACTGCATTTTCTCAGTTCTTCCCCAAATCACTTAGTATTCTTATCTGGAAAATAGCAATAATTAAATGTCAGGCAAAAAACTCAATTTTCAATTATAGAATATTTTTAGGGATTTTAAGGATTTTCCCAAACCTGCATTTCTAGAAAGATCATCTCTAGCAACTCAGTCCATTTATGTAGCAAATACTGTAACTATCTATAAATATAAATATATAAATAGAAATGTCATTCATTCATTGATTACCATATTCTAATTCACTCTACTTTGGCGTGAATGCCAATTCACAAAACTCTGAATGAATCAAGATGTTGATTCACTCTAATTTGTATTGCACTGAGCCTATGCCAAAAGGTTCATCTAATTGTTTCCAAAAATGTCCTATCCCTGATTAATGATGCTCAGGGAAAGACAGAGAATCAGCTAAAAGCTAAAAACAGGAGAGAAAGGGTGGCACTTTGTGATTCAGAAATAGAGGGATGAAATACAAAATATATGGATATTTCAGTTACTTTTATTCAGATTCAAAATCTCAATTTTATAGTTTGCTGTCTAATGCAAAATCTCCAAAGGTCCGTGGAAATTATGATTTTGAGTTTGGGAATAGCCTCATGCTTTTGTCAATGTATTTGAATCTTTGACTGACCATGGCTTATGTGAGAGGGAAATAAAATGTGGCACTTTCTAAAGGATGTGGCTATTGAGATCCTCTAAAGATCATGTTAAGATTTTCACTGCTTCAGTAAATCTTATGTATTGTTCCCCAGCCTTGCTTGTTGCAGAACAAATGTAAAAATGGAGGAAAGACAAGAAGATGAGAAGACAAAAATGAATGAATAGTGTGATTTAACCATTATAAAATGAAGTCAAGGCAATAGCTGCTCTTTGCTGTAGGATAAACTCTTTTTTTTTACCAGCCAAAATAATAGTGTTGCATTCTTTTGATGATAACACACCATCACATAGGTTTGTTAAATTTAAGTGTTTAAGAATAAACCTCATCAAATTGATTGGATCTGGTATAGGTCTCTTTCTATAGTATTACAGGCTACTTCCTGGCCATCAAGTGGTTTTTAATGCAAACTCTTTTGTAAAATATATTGAGTTGGGGCCTGGAGTTGATAGTTAGCTTTTTCATATGGAGCTTTGTTTCTTTTTTCCATCCTTTTTAACAGTATGATTTTATTTTACAAAACCACAAATTGCTGCTTGGACGTTCTACAGCCTGATTCATTCAGCAACTGCCCCAACATCTGCTTTTCTATTCTTCCCCTGGAACTGATGGCAAATACTATAGATGGTTAAGATCTGCCTCTTAATTACAAGCACATGGAAGGCAGGCTGTGCCTCAGAGAATGGTGAGAAGTCTCTCAGGAAATGCAAGCAAGCTGTGACGCGTGTATATGCCATGTTCATTTTCCTGATGTGTTACTGATTGGAGCACTTGATCCAAAACAAACACTACCTAGTATACAAAATTCAGAGCCTGCTTCCTCCTCTTGCAAGTGTTAGGATCTGGAAGGAGGCTTCATTGTGGAAACAGCAAATGCTATTCCAGAAAAGTGGTGGCAGGAACAGCAGCAGGAGAGAAGAAAAAAACCCAGAGCTTATTTTTCATCCCTTCCTTATTTATTTCCAATTCTGCTTCCTGGTTTGCGGAAACTGTCAGTACTCTCCCATCTGAATGGCCTTTCTCCTCATGTTCCTTGTTTATTTATTTATTTATTTATTTATTAAATTTGTATGCCACCCAACTCCCAAGGGACTCTGGGCGGCTCACAACGCTATTCCAGAAAAGTGGTGGCAGGAACAGCAGCAGGAGAGAAGAAAAAAACCCAGAGCTTATTTTTCATCCCTTCCTTATTTATTTCCAATTCTGCTTCCTGGTTTGCGGAAACTGTCAGTACTCTCCCATCTGAATGGCCTTTCTCCTCATGTTCCTTGTTGAATGGTGCCACCCAGGTTACCATTTCAAAATGTGTTTCTTTCAGTATGTACTCACTCAGATTTGGCAGGGGAACAAGGAAGAGTAGCAAGGAAGCTTCATAGGTTGGCAGTGAGCATTCATTCTAGTGTGGTCTTGGACTGGTAGCTCATAAGGCTAGTTGCAGATGTTCCCCCATGTTATCTCCAATTGATTTTGGCTTCAATGCCACCTATGCATCTTACAGGAGATTATCACCAACAACACTTGGGATGAATAGACGTAAAAACAATCACCCTATAGCAGTGATGGCGAACCTTTTTTTGCTTGGA
>QLTV01002664.1:1735293-1745843 GCA_003457575.1 Thermophis baileyi
TTTTTTTTTACCAGACAAAATAATAGTGTTGCATTCTTTTGATGATAACACACCATCACATAGGTTTGTTAAATTTAAGTGTTTAAGAATAAACCTCATCAAATTGATTGGATCTGGTATAGGTCTCTTTCTATAGTATTACAGGCTACTTCCTGGCCATCAAGTGGTTTTTAATGCAAACTCTTTTGTAAAATATATTGAGTTGGGGCCTGGAGTTGATAGTTAGCTTTTTCATATGGAGCTTTGTTTCTTTTTTCCATCCTTTTTAACAGTATGATTTTATTTTACAAAACCACAAATTGCTGCTTGGACGTTCTACAGCCTGATTCATTCAGCAACTGCCCCAACATCTGCTTTTCTGATTTTATTTTACAAAACCACAAATTGCTGCTTGGACGTTCTACAGCCTGATTCATTCAGCAACTGCCCCAACATCTGCTTTTCTATTCTTCCCCTGGAACTGATGGCAAATACTATAGATGGTTAAGATCTGCCTCTTAATTACAAGCACATGGAAGGCAGGCTGTGCCTCAGAGAATGGTGAGAAGTCTCTCAGGAAATGCAAGCAAGCTGTGACGCGTGTACATGCCATGTTCATTTTCCTGATGTGTTACTGATTGGAGCACTTGATCCAAAACAAACACTACCTAGTATACAAAATTCGGAGCCTGCTTCCTCCTCTTGCAAGTGTTAGGATCTGGAAGGAGGCTTCATTGTGGAAACAGCAAATGCTATTCCAGAAAAGTGGTGGCAGGAACAGCAGCAGGAGAGAAGAAAAAAACCCAGAGCTTATTTTTCATCCCTTCCTTATTTATTTCCAATTCTGCTTCCTGGTTTGCGGAAACTGTCAGTACTCTCCCATCTGAATGGCCTTTCTCCTCATGTTCCTTGTTTATTTATTTATTTATTTATTTATTAAATTTGTATGCCACCCAACTCCCAAGGGACTCTGGGCGGCTCACAACAATATAAAAAACAATATAAAATTGTTGAATGGTGCCACCCAGGTTACCATTTCAAAATGTGTTTCTTTCAGTATGTACTCACTCAGATTTGGCAGGGGAACAAGGAAGAGTAGCAAGGAAGCTTCATAGGTTGGCAGTGAGCATTCATTCTAGTGTGGTCTTGGACTGGTAGCTCATAAGGCTAGTTGCAGATGTTCCCCCATGTTATCTCCAATTGATTTTGGCTTCAATGCCACCTATGCATCTTACAGGAGATTATCACCAACAACACTTGGGATGAATAGACGTAAAAACAATCACCCTATAGCAGTGATGGCGAACCTTTTTTTGCTTGGGTGCCAAAAGGGAGTGTGCGCATGCCCACACCCATAATGCAATGTCCTCCCCCTGCACATGCACGCACAACCCCCCACACTGCCCCCCGCACATGCGCACAGGGCTCACTGAAGCCTCTGGAGCCTGTGAATGGCGAAAAACGGATTCCAGCTTATTTTTGGCCTTCCGGAGGGCAGTGGGGAGGTCGTTTTTGCCTTCCCCAGGCTTCAGGAAAGCCTCCGGAGCCTGTGGATGGCAAAAAATGGACCCAACAGCCCAACCGGAAGTTCGGTTGGGCCGTTTTTCAGCGTAAGTAACCGGAACTGGAAGTTTGTTGGGCCGTTTTTCACCGTCCCCAGGCTTCAGGAAAGCCTCCTGAGGCTTTCCTGAAGCCTGGGGAAGGCGAAAACGACCTCCCCCCGCCGTCCGGAAGACCGAAAATCAGCTGGCCAGCGCGCACATGCGCACTGGAGCTGACATAGGGCAACGCCTCGCGTGCCCTCAGATATGGCTCCGCATGCCACCTGTGGCACGCGTGCCATAGGTTCGCCATCATGGACCTATAGGTTTCTTATGGATCCTGTTCCCAAAACATGAACAATCCAATCACCTTTTCTATCAGTAGATTCAAATTTCATACAAATGGAGATGGCTGAATCTGTGTTGTGGCACCATTTCTACCGTTCCCACAGCCATTGCAGATGAAGCCAGGTAAAATTAAGAAAAGTAAGGAGAGGATAGCCGTGGACAGAGTGCCTAGAGATATCTTTTTTTGCAGGTCCACTCTTAAATGGTCTTAGTCTTGGGAGTAATAAAGTTCACTAACCCCATGATAAGCAGTTTCCGTAATTGTTCCATTACATGGCTGATTGGTTGTGTGTATGTAGGGCTGAACCTGTTTAGCTTTAAATTTCATCTTTTGAGATTAATTAATCATCTACTGGGACAATTAACACCTTTTAAAACTTTTTGCTATACACTAATTCTGCACTGTTAATTAAGCATGTCATAGAAACAAAATAATGAGGATACGTAACTTGATTCACTTATTCTGAAAAATGGAATATATTTTCCTGTGTAGTAGTAAGCAACATATATGTGATTGGTCTTATAAGTCTTAGCACCTCTCAAAACTTCCAAAAGGCCATTAGGGGTAATGGTACTGTACCTTTTGAAAGGCCACAAATGATAGCCAATAAATTTAACTGATGTGTTTGTGATTTGGCATGAATGGTCTTGCATCTAAAATGAAGTTGTAGGGAAATGTTCCGTATTGACAGAACATTTCCCTACAAATTCATTTTAGATGCAAGACCATTCATGCCAAATCAGTCAAAGGCCCATCTCTTCCCCCTGCTCAAGAAATGTTCCACCATGCCTCTTTGAGATAAAATTGGGAAATTTCTGAATCATCAAGCTAGATATCAGTAGTAGTAGAGATGGGAACACCCCCCCACACACACACAGCCACTGCAGAGAGACCCCACTGCCTACTTGAAAGACACATCCATCACTCCTTTATTTGGAGGGCCTCTATTTTCCATCTCCAACACACAGCTGATATTTTTGTTTCCATTATGGCTAGAGGAGACCTGTCAGACATGATGGCCATCTCTGTTCATGCTACAATATCAAGCATCACTTCTCAGCACTACCTTGCTTATGCTTGGCAGCCTCTGAGGGGCTGACATCCACTGATAATGTTTCCAAGCACTTGCTTTTCGTTCCAGTCTAAATTATTCTGTAGTTAGACGCTGATCTGACTCTGATAAAATAATTGCAATATTGCTTTGAAGATCCTGTCCCCTATGGATGTTTTGATCCTTCCTGGCTGCCTCAGGCTTGGTTATATGGGATAGTGTCTGGAAAAGAAGCAAAACACTTACATATTTTAAATGCTGGTGGATTTTGGTATATTCAGAGGATCTAGAATTAGCCTAGCCTGGAAGTGAGATGAGACATTGATTTTTTTTTAGGGGGGGGATGTTGTGCTCTGTGCCTAGTTTCAAGTTAACAGATATATGCAATAGGGCAAAAAGTGACAATATATCATGACTGAACTCTGCAAAGTTTGTACTTTACACCCCAATCATAAATTCAATTAATATATAAGTAGTCAATGAGCTAAGTAGAGAGATTGTTAATTACCATTGGAATTTAATGTTACAGCCCTATTTAATCAGGATTTGTGTTAGGCGATGGTATCTCTACGTTACCTACTTTGTAGATTTGTTGATGGAAGAATATTACAGCTAAGAATTAGAAGATACAAATGTGAAGCAAACATTTCATTCAGTTCTCAGAAAACTAGTAATAAACATGATTTTGTGCAATGAAGGGGCATAATTCCAATGATCTAAACAGTCTGATGTTTATATATTCTCTATGCTGAAGGTTTTTTTAAAAAAAAGTCTAACTTTTTTCACTACAACACAATACACTGGTGCACAGCAAATTAAGTTCACCTTGTGTTAATCTTAAGGCACTTTTATGCCCTGCACACTAAACATGTATGTCTTGGTTTTAACATTCCTTTTGAAGTTAGATAGCTCCTTTGGGGCTCTGTCAATTTCAGGATTTAGGAAACTATCATATACCAGGTCAGATCATTGATCCATTTGCTCCATGTTATCATAACTCTCAGGAAGAGGTTCTTCCAGATTTTAAACAGGTAACTTTATAGCCTTTTCTGATGATGTGAGGCATTTAAATAGGACCTTTCTGTATATAAGGACTCCTTCTGTTTTCTGGGTATCCTTCCACTGAATCCTTCTCATAATACAAATGTTTAACACAAATATTTACCATTCATTTATATCCTTCAGGATGTAAGAGCATGTATCTCTTTCAATATTTTGAAAGTCTGCAAATACATCGCCTCGAGTGTTGTCATTACTAGGAGAATGGTATCCCTGAATTTTATTCAAAGAGAAGCTTATTTTTGTGTTTGAGTGAGTAGTCCAAGATTAGAGTGGGAAGGTTAATACTTTCTTGTGGACTCTCTTCTTTTTGTACAAATATTGGGAAAATGACCGCTGCAGAAAATGGGTGATTTTTCAGCACAATCATCCTTTCCTAGACATCATAAATAAAAGACAGAATTTATAGAGTTAATAAATCACTCCTAAGAGTTTCTGGGGCAGAGGTTCAACTACTGCAATGATATCTCCAGCACTTTGGAAGAGAGACAGGGCACTAATTGTTTTACACTTTGACAGTCAACAAAGTGTGTGCACTGGGGGAAGCTGCAGCGTCCAGCCGAAAGTGTCAAGAGGTTTATTTTTGCTGAGACCTGTGAAAGGGCTTAAGCTTGAGACTTTCAGATTCCGCTTCCCCGCCCGGAGCTACAGTATGTAAACAGTTTATTTAACATGATTTTTTGGCATGTCTTCAATAAACCCCCTGTAATAATTCCCCTGGCAGACCAAACACATTGCAGCAGAACACCCCAAGGCCCCTCCTCTGCTTTCCTGTTTGTGCATAGTGTAAAACTAGGTACTTAGCTTCTAGCAGGGTCTGCAAGACGTTAAGCTGCTCCTATCAAACAACTACCTTAAACTAAATCTAAAAGAGGAAAAACAAGGAGGTTTCTAGGGCACTTAATCCTAGCATGTAACCATGTTACAGAGGTGGGTTCCTACCGGTTCGGACCAGCTCTATAGAACCGTTAGTAACGTGGCGGCCTGGGTCGCTAGAACCAGCAGCGACCCAGGCCTGCCACACCCCTGAGCCGGTTCTCTCGGCGGCACCATAGGCGCCGCCATCTTGTTTTTTGCTTCTGCACATGCGCAGAAGCTTTTTTTGTACTGTGCATGCATGAGCATGCACCTGTGACCCGCCCACACAGCGTGCAACGTGCACGCCCCCGCGCGGCACGTCCCTGAGCAAACTGGCAGTAGGAAAATCCAGAACCCACCCCTGCCATGTTAGGTACTGACTCTTGCTTATCTAAGGCAGCTTACTGGCTCGATCCAGTCTAGAGGAAATCCTGGATGAATGTTCGTCACCTGATGTTTGCATTACATTTGAATGCACTTGAGTTCATTAAAAGTTTATCAATTCCAAAGCAAACAAATCAACAAAAATGTGCCTACAGAACCTGATTTAATCTCCCTAAGCATTGAAACCACATGAAAGAAGCCATGCATGGCTTTGGGGGTCAAATACAGTTGCCTTTTGAAGCATAAATTATACAAAGCCCAGCAACCCGGAATGGTGTCACCTATATTGCTGGCATAACTTAGCCACTGTACTTTGCTATGTAAGTGCAGTGGCCTTGGCTGGCAGATGGCCATATCGCAGCATGATGGAAAGCCTGCCAGGAGCAGGAACACATCATCAGCTGCTCAGTGTCATGGCTTCAACACTCTCTGTCAGAGGCCATGAATTGTGTGATCCTTGAGCAAACAAATGTCATGTGCAAGGGTGCTGGTCAATTGTCTATTGGCAACAACACAGTACAGGCCCAAATTTTGGCCTCATCTTTCTTCATCTGGGAATGCTCAGCTCTTCTTAGGAATACAACCTTGTTTGGGCCACAGGCTTCTGTTGGAGAGTAATTTTTGTTGCAGGATCCAATCTGAGTCACAGCTTTTAGGCTCGTGCTCTAGCCCATCATCAGGGAACTTCTCTTTTTCCAGAATACGTGCACTGGGCTGTTCTATGTGTTGTATTTATATGGTGCCTGGTTGTGTGTAGCTTTTAGTTGTTAATTGGGGTGTTGATATTCTGGGGAGAGAGAAGTTCCCTGATGATGGGCTCCAGCATGAGCCCCAAACCTTGGAAGAATAAACCTTTGGTCCTAGTGACCGACTCAAATTGGATCCTGCAACATTATTCTGGGACAGGTATATTTACCTTCATTCATGGAAGATACAGTAATTTTTGTCTGTGCTCAGCAGAGATGGTGTTGAAGTGAAGGGTTCATCCCCAGAAAATATTGCTATAAGTAAAGAGGTAAAGTGCATTTAAGCATATGGAGAGTGAATTTCCTTCAGAACTGTAAGTGGATCTCGTGTATTTGAGAAAAGAGATACCATATTAATTTACAGATAAGTTCTTCCACAGATAAGCCACAGATAAGTCAATTTTTTAACCAAAATACCGTGGGAAAAAACGTACCACCTGTGAGTAAACCAACACTCAAAATGTTTGTATATTCACATTTCTCATGATATTTTCGTTAAAAATTCAAGCCCACGTATGGGCTTCTCCACAACTATATATGGTAGTAGTCTTTCGGATAGATAGAAAGTCAGAGAAAGACCAACTTCTTCTAGTATCCATGTGGCAGGGTAAAGAGTAATAGAATAAACAGCAAAATAAAGGAACAGAGCTGTCCGCACCTCATTACTCCTCAGTGCAGCACAACTAGCATCAGCCATGCCAGGTTAGAATAACAGCTCTGACTTGTGCCATGTATGGGTGACATTCATCCCTTAAAGAATTAAGTAAAGAAAAGGCCTTTTAAAAAGGAGTGTTGGTATAGATTGTTTCAAGCAGATTTTGCCTCAGGTGAGCATAAGAGGCTAAGGGCAAGCTAATGTTTACTCACTTGAGAGCAAACAGAAGCACTGGTCTCCAGACAAAATCTCTCTGGGCCTTTATATATATATTTTTCTTTTGCAGGAAAAAACATGCAGCTTTAATCCTTCCTTACCTATATTATAACTAGTCTCTGGAATTTCTACAACAAGGCAATAGCCTTGAAAGCCTTAAGTTTCCTTTCCTCCCCTCTCCTCCCTTCTTCTCCCCTTTCCTCCCCTCCCACTATGAATTTTCTGCCTTATTATTATTATTATTATTATTATTATTATTATTATTATTATTATTATTATTATTATTATTATTATTATTTAGATTTTAATCTTTGGTTTTATTTATGTTTTAATGTTGATGCATTTTTGATGACTGTAAGCCGTGCAGTTATCTTATGGTAAGATGGGCAGCCAATACATTTTATTATTATCTTTTATTCATTAAACATGAAACTCAGTCAACTGAAAAATTTAAAAGTGTCACAAATATCACTGACTGGTGCTAATTGTTGATACGGGTTGCTGCCAGCGTCCTAGGTATCAACCAAGTATCTTCTTAAAATATATGATGTTCCAAGTAGCGCAGTCTTTTGCAGTTCCGCTGGTGTTATTGCAGGAAGCTGCAATTTCTTGATGTGTTTTGTGAAATTCTTGGACATGGTACCAAGTGCCCCGATGACAATGGGTATCACTGTTACATGTTTCATCCATAGCCACGTAGTTTTGATGGCCAGGTCACGATATTTCATGATTTTTTCCAGTTCTTTTTCTTCGACTCTGGTGTCTCCTGGTACAGCGATATCAATAAATTGTACAATTCGGTTTTCAACAACTGTGGTATCTGGCGTGTTGTGTTCCAAATGACGATCCGTCTGTATTCGAAAATCCCAGAAGATATTGTTGTTGTTGTTGTTGTTGTTGTTGTTGTTGTTGTTGTTGTTGTTGTTGTTGTTGTTGTTTGATTGACAGCACAGTCATCCCGATATTTAGACTGGGTTCAGCACTTTTATCCACCTACTGAGTAATATTATTACTGACTCCTAGAGACATTGATAGCATATTGTAGGGAAGCAACAATCTTGAGCAGAATTGCTGGATGGTTGGACCAGACTGTCAGTATTAGAAGAAAGAAAAGTGTAAGATGATAAGGCCTTAGCTTCTTAAATTAGCTTTGAGGAGGGAGAGAGGGGATCTGAACGCACTAGACAGGCTAGTCTTTTCTCTGCTAGAGGGCAACAGTTTCTAGGTCCATTGACAGCTATTATGTTTAGCTGTATTCAAAACTCTGAATCTGTAATGACTTCACATTGATTATTATTTTTTTGGCCATAGTTTGATTTCATCTCATTAGTGGCTTTCTAATGAAGGTCCAGACTCAGACCCGGCTTGGTCTTTGAAGTAAATTATCCAGTTCTCTGTCCTCATAATGCCGCCTCATAAGTCCTTTTTCATTAAATCAAGTACATTCTAGGATTAACCATAAAAATACACAATCTGCAATGCTTCTTTTCAGATATTCTAGTGTGTTCAGGGGAAGGAATTGTGTGTGTGTGTGTGTGTGTGCACGCACACACACAATTTGTTAATTGTGACTTTCTCCCTGCAAAATCCAGTGAAGGATTGAAATTTCATGGAGAATAGTTGGTGTTGCCATTTAGCTGATAACTTAGCCTAACTGAAGGGAAAAGAGGCGAGGAACTGCTGTCTGTGCTCCTAAAATTATTTTAAAGACACTTTGATGTAGATATAAATGTAGTCTAGTATGAAGTGCTTAATTCTTGTGAGAAGCAAATTCTAAATGAATTAGCTATTACAGCCAACATTTTTAAATAACTTATCTTGCACCACAAAGACTAACAGATAGAGTGTGGCATTGGTTTTTTGGAATAAAATATTAGATGAAATTGACTGTAGACCATGAAGTTTTCTAAACATCCTTTCTACCCTTCCAGAAAATCCCACCCACTGCAGATTTCAGAACAAGAAGCTACCACTTTTCTAATACCATGCATATATACCTCCCTCCTGCATAGTTTTTCCTCTTCTCCAGCAATTTTCTTTCTCCTGCACAAATGTCTTGTCATCCCTCTACCTTCTGTACATCTTAGTTCTATAGTTTACTAAATTTATATATTATAGTATTTGCTCCAAAAGCTCAACATGATTTCCGTGGAGATCTTTTATCCCTACAGCAAAGGTAGGCTTGAAAGAGAACAGCTCCAAGTCAACCTTGTGAGTTTCCATGGCTGAAGTTGCATTTGAACCTGGGCCTCCCCAGTCCTAATCCAATATCATAGCCACTACACTACAGTGGATTTTTTTTTTTTACAATTGATCCTCCTTTCCTACAAATTTTTATGATAGCTTCTTCAAATATTTTTTGCACGCACATACACATTACGCAATTGCTTACAGAAAAACACATGAATCATAAAGACCCCTTAATTTACTATGTTCGTGGAGGGGAGGTAAAAGGGTTTCTAATTCGCAGCCTGTTGTACTAGGAATCAGACCTCTAGATCGGCTTAGAAATCATGCAGCTGTTGGTTAGCCTAGAGGCTGCTAGGAAGAGAGTTAATGTCATTTAGACTCCAAGAAATGACATGTCCATGATGGATCAGCAATGGTCTGAAAAAAGTAAAGTCAACTCAGAAATAGTTTACGTCCATTGTAAGGTCTTGAAAAACGGAAAGACTGGTGGTCTGGAAAGCTTTCAAGAAAGTGTATGCCATAATACATCTGTTTTTCTTTAAATTCCAGAAGATCTGAAAGACAGGGGAAGTGGCCCAATACATGGAGATACATAATGTCACAAGGAAAGCTTGGTCATTACCATGGCTGGTGTGTACCTTGTAGAAAACCAAATGTTTCAATGGATGCTTCTTCAAAGCCCTTTAAGAGATTCTTGATCATTGGCGTGTTCTCAAATAGTCTGCTGATATTTTTTTCTCTTGACCACTTCGCAGTACATTGATGCTCTTGACAATAGATTTCTATTCTCTGGCTACTGCCAAAGGCCAAAGCTGTCCAGTAGATATCTATAGTAATTTCCACAGCACTTATACCACATTTCATTGATACGTTCTTATCATAACTTTCCAATTATTAGTTCCTTTCTTTCCAGCTAGCTCTGATTCCTACTGGGAAGAAAATGAACCTATTTCTAGTCACTTCTTTTTCTTCTTCCCAGCATTATTCCCGCGCTATGGCAGGGTCTGCTTGTTAGCATAGCCATCTCCATTTCGATCGATCCAGGGCATCTTCATGGGTGATGCCAACACATTTAATGTGCTCCTTGATGTTATCCATCCACCATTTCTTGGGACGCCAGCCATCAGGGTTCAGATGCATAGCTGTCCACACCACTGAGTCTTCTTTACCACATATGACTTGTCCATACCATGTAAGTTTTCCTTCCCACAGTTAGTTACAATTGGCGTGACTCCCAGTCAATGTCGACTGTCATTGTTCATGGTGTGATCGAATCAAGTTAATTCAAGACAACCAATTTCTAGATACTGTACTGTACTATACTGTACTGTCCTACACTACACTATACTACATTACACTACATTACACTACACTACAGTATACTGTACTGTACTGTACTATACTATACTGTACTATACTATACTATACTATACTATACTATACTATACTATACTATACTATACTATACTATACTATACTATACTATACTATACTATACTATACTATACTATACTATACTATA
>QLTV01002664.1:1745940-1767320 GCA_003457575.1 Thermophis baileyi
CTACCATCCCATACCATACCATACCATACCATACCATACCATACCATACCATACCATACCATACCATACCATACCATACCATACCATACCATACCAAGATTTTAGGCAAATGAAAACTACCTAAAAAGTTGCTTCACCTAGTAGTGTCCTGTAGCTTCTCAATGCAGCTACTCTGCCAATTTTCCCAAGGTATCTGCACTTGTATTTCAAGCACAGACAATACTATGAGTGAAAGGCAACAGCTGTCCTTTCCACACAGATGATGTGGAAGCGTCCTCAAAGTAGCTGCACCAAGCCTTCTCTGAGGGTATGGTAACCTCAGTGCCAAGAAGAAGGATGTTTCCATTATGCTACCATACTTTGTGAATGCTTTGCATAACCCTACTAGACTTGAGGTTTGGCCTCATCTACTATTCTGATCAGACAAAAGCTAAACTTCCCTCCTGGACTTTACTTAAATATTTCAATTTCTCACCACAAAGGCTCTCCTTGAGAGCAAGGTAATACATGTGATATTGAAAAGAGTCTTTAACTCTTTTATACTTCATAGTGATATTTGGTAGTACAGCTTAGCAGCTGTTGCAGAAGAAGCAGAATAGAAGGAGATACTGGAAAGGTCCCATTCTCTTTTGGCAGTTGTTCATCCCATCTTGGCACTTTTGCTGGTCCTTAGTGTGGGCTTAGAGGTACCTCGGAAAATACGTTTGAACAGATGTTGATAGCAATAGCACTTAGACTTATATACCACTTCATAGTGCTTTACAGCCCTTTCTAAGCGGTTTACAGAGTCAGCATATTGCCCCCAACAATCTGGGTCCTCCTTTTACCAACCTTGGAAGGATGGAAGGCTGAGTCAACCTTGAGCCTGGTGAGATTCGATCTGCCAAACTGCTGGCAGCCGGTGATCAGCAGAAGTAGCCTGCAGTACTGCACTCTAACCACTGTGCCACCGCGGCTGATTTAGTTCCATAGTTACAAAGGCACCATTGTGTTTTGATCCTTAACAATAATTGATCCATGAGCTGACAAAATATCTTTTTTTGATGAAGTTGGGTAACATAACATTACTTAAAACCTTCAACAAGGACAGAAGGCTGGATCATTAGTGACATAAAGTGCAACATAAAATGCAGCCAATTTTATCACAAAGGCTCTTTAGTGTCTCCTCTTTTCATGAGAGATTTCTGCATTATTGCTCAAAGAAGAACTGCCAATTACAACCTGGACAACTTCACAAAAACAGCCTGGGCTGCTCTTTTCCCTTTCTCAAATGACTGCCTATGTACACCACTTCAGAGGAAAATAATGAGCATGAAATTTAATCATATGGGCACCCACTTAAACAGATGAACCATAACTGTTTCCCTTAATCTTTATTATGAGTGCAGGATAGAAGCCACAGTACTTATGACAAGATTTTATCCCCTCTCTTGCTTGTGAAATTAATTCAGAAATAGTTTGTGAGCCATGCTACAGCTAATTCATTACTTAGAGCTTATTTACTCATCCAGTTTTCCAAAAAGAAGGTAACTTTTGTAATTGCTCATGGTGGAAATTGCCATAGTTACCAGTCTTTGAATAGTTTATTAAAGCATATTTTGATGATAGGTCAAAATGATCTCATTAGATGAATTTGGACATTTGCAAATCCATGCTAGAATGCATGCTGAGACAATTTCAAGAACTCTATCACTGTGGAAAAACAAGTTTATGAATTTGCTGTTATTCAGTTCTAATTGCCTGCATGATGAGCCTTTCTATTTGAGATTAGAAATAGATCAGATATTGGCCATTCATGAACCTCTGATGAATAGCAAAAATTGAAAGAGGGAAACAGGCAATTTAGGAAAAACATTTAAACATCAGAAAGGATTCATAATATCTCAAAAACTAACAGATTTAGACTTCATGGAAGCTTCCAGAATTGACCTGTGATAAGACCTTGAAATCGTCTCCTTTATTGGTAGACCTTGAAGTCCTGGCTCTTTCCCTGGGCACCAGGCCAGAGTGGTGTATAACAATAGCACTTAGACTTATATACCGCTTCATAGTGCTTTACAGCCCTCTCTAAGCAGTTTTACAGAGTCAGCATATTGCCCCCAACAATCTGGGTCCTCATTTTACCCACCTCGGAAGGATGAAAGGCTGAGTCAACCTTGAGCCTGGTGAGATTTGAACTGCCAAATTGCAGGCAGCCGGCAGTCAGTAGAAGTAGCCTGCAGTACTGCACTCTAACCCAACGGTCACCAACTGGTGGTCCGTGGACCACTGATGGTCTGTGAGAAAATTTTGGTGGTCCGCAGAAAAATCGGGTGGAGGAGCTGCTCCGGGATGACGAATGGCCAGTCCTGTGACTAGAGCTCTGGAATTAGGGACCGGCCAGGCAGCTCACGGTGGGGTTGGAAATCTCCGCCGTAGAGGGAGCTACGTGAAACTTGCAACTTTGCAGCGCAGCCCTCGCCAGCCGGAACAAGGTAATGGTGCAGGGGGGGGGCGGCGGGGGGGCCGATGAGGTACTTCTACTGAGCCTCCTTCTCGGTCAGATCCAATTTGAACTGAACCAGCTGTTTTGCCAACTCTTTCTCATGTTGGCTGCTTAGCTCCAACAACTGCTTCCTGTTGGGGCCCTAAGGAGCCTGGGTGGGCAGGTGAGGAGTGGCTGGCAGGGGAGGGGCGAGTAGAGGCCGGCGAGTGACATCAAGTTGGCCACGCCCACCCAGTCACATGACCACCTAGCCACACCCACCCAGCCGGTCATTAGGCAGATCATATTAGTGGTCCGCAGAATTTAAAATTATGAATTTAGTGGTCCCTGAGGTCCAAAAGGTTGGTGACCCCTGCTCTAACCACTGTGCCACCATGGTATGATGTGTCTGTAATGGTCAACATGGAATTATTGTGGATTGGACCCTGTTATATCATGGGTTTTTTGCTACTTTTATTTGCTGGTGTTTTGTATTGCTGGTTTTGATCCTTTTTAGTACCTAGAATCTTAAATGTGAGTAGGGTAGACATACAAATTAATTAAATAAGCAAACAAGCTATTATAACAAATGTGTTAGTCTCTAACATTACCATTTTTAAAATTCTTTTTGGTCTTTCTCCTATTAAGACTGACTGCTCATTCGTATTCATGTATTTTCACTAAGTATTCACAAAGATATGTGTGTCTGTGTCTATGTGTCTGTTTGTGTGTGTGTCAACTATGACATTATACACATAGCAGTGTTATTTTTCAGCATTGGAAAAGACAAAAATTCCTGAATATTCAGCAGTTCGGACATACAGAATTATTTTGCGTGGTATTACAAAAATCAGAGACTTCATCTAGGTTGCCTTATACATTTGAAAATGTATTGCTTTAAAATAATAAAGATATAACTAATGCTATATTATTTCTATATCATTTGCATTATTGTACAATAATATAGTGATTTCTATATTGTAACAGTTTGAAGAATTCTGACCAAATAATTATAGATTGATATCAAAGAAGCTCTTTCAGCTAAGCTAGACATTTGGTTTCCTTCAGTAATTTACTTCAAAGCATTTTTGTGTAAAATATCTAAGATATGCATCTGAATTAATGATTGATTGTCTATTATATTCAACAGAGTAGTGTTTGGCATCAAGGAAAGAGCTGCTAAACCACACCCAAGACATGTCACAATAAAGACAAACTGAACCATAACAATTTCATGCAATTCCTTTCTAACAAGTTATGCCACACATTCTAATGCTCCTCTCTGCATTCTGCAAAGATAAAAAAAAATGTGAGCATAAATTGTGGGTTTCTTGTTTAAATTTAAAAAAAAAATCCAACTGTTTGAAGCTGTTCAGAACAAGTCTTTTGACATGATTTAATGCCTCACTGCAATAAAGGCAGAAAGGTGCCTCTGTCACAAAGCATTACTTTCGAAGCCACTTTGAAAAGCACGGCTATGAACACTAATTTGATTAAAATAAGACCATTTCCTCTTAGATCTACTCCTGAGTGAAAATCATTGAGGCAGGTCCCAAAATCTAACACCAGAAGGATTACAGAGAGATAACTGGTAACTGAGAAACGCACTCTTCTGTCCTAGCATCCCCTGCTGGAGGAGAAAATCCAGTTGCTTTTTACAGCAAGACCATGCATTGATCTACTCCACAAGTGTCGTAGCAAGAAACAGTCATAAGATCAAACTCTTATCTTTAGAATTAATCCATTGAGTGAGCAAAGAGGGACAGCAAACTGGAGCTTGGCCAGCAAAGTCAAAGGGAAGACTTTTTTTCCTTTTCTTTCACCCTTTTCTTTTACTTCTTTTCCATCATCATCATCTTTCAGTCACGCCTAGTCCTCACTCAAATAACTGCCTAGAACAGCTGTATCAGTGAGATGGACAGCATAAAAATTGAATGCATGCATGCATGCATGCATGCATGCATGAATGAATGAATGAATGAATGAATGAATGAATGAATGAATGAATGAATGAATGAATGAATGAAGTTCCTTGTGTGCCCAATCACACTTGGCCAATAAAGAATTCTATTCTATTCTAAATAAATAAATAAATAAATAAAAACAAAGTCAAGAGGATGATTGAAAGCTACTTCAATAAACTATGCCATGGAGCATTGTAGAAAACATTTGGCTTCTTGATCAAATAAACCCAAGCATGTCCCTGATAAAGAAGAGGTGCATTGTGATACGTTGTGGTAGTGAATGGTTCCCTGCTGATGAAACCAAGGTGAATATGAGCAAACCTGAAATGACATTGCAGGAGGTGTATTGTGTTCCAGATCCACCTATATTCAGCACATGATGGGTTGATTATCAGAATGATTCAACAACCATAAACAACCATCAATTCCTTTGGTCCATGTGAAGACAAATGACATCTATCATCCATCTATCTATCTATCTATCTATCTATCTATCTATCTATCTATCTATCTATCTATCTATCTATCTATCTATCTATCTATCTATCATCTATATGCCGTATCCTGCCTTTATTGTTTTTATTAAATAACTTAAGGTTTATCCAACATCCAACATATCCAACACACCTTCCTCCTCCTATTTTCTCCACAACAACAATCCTGTGAGATTAGTTGGGTTGGGAGAGAGTGAATGGCCCAAAATCACCCAGCTGACTTTCATGGCTAAGATGGGACAAGAACTCACAGTCTCCCGCTTTCTAACCTGATACTTTAACCACTAGACCAAACTCTTATTGAAGTTGTTATTATTAATTTGATTTGTATCTAAATTAAAGGTAGGTAACAATAATATTTTCTGCATGTTATTGTACTGGTGTTATTTGTGCTCTTTGGTTTTTGTTTTTGATATTGTTTTGAATTGTGTCCCCCACCCTTTCATGCCCATTTTGACTGTTCCTGCATAATTAATTTAGTTTTCATTCTTTTTAAAGACGTGCTTAGACTTCTTTGTGCCAGGTCCAATAAAATAAATAACTAAATAAACAGTAGGCCTGTATTTTCTTGGCAAAATCATATTTAGTAACAAAACACAATACTCCATCACTCCAGTAAGATTGGGCTAAGAGAAAGTGACTGGCCCAAAGTCATCCAACTGGCTTTCATGACTAAGGCAGAACTTGAACTCATGGTTTTAGCTTGGTGCCTGAACCACTAGACCAGTGGTTCTTAACCTTTCTAATGCCGTGACCCCCCCGTGACCCCCCTGCCGTGACCCCTGCCCTGCCCCCTCCCCGCGTGGGATGAGGTGACAAAGGGGGCGTGGCATCAGGGGTGAAATGCTCCCGGTTCGGGCTTGCCTGCGGGTCGCCTGACAGCTGATAGCGACGGAAGCAGGAGACTTCGCCCACCCGCCCGGATGCCGCCATTTGGGTTCTTTTACCCTCTGTGCATGCGCAAAGCGTTCTGCGCATGCGCAGAGGGTAAAAGAACTGAAATGGCAGCGTCCGGGCGGGTGGGCGAAGTCTCCCGCTTCCATTGCTACCGGCTGTCCGACGACCCGCAGGCATGGCCGAACCGGGAGCATTTCACCCCTGCAGTGACGGTGGCACCAAGATGGCGGGCTAGCGCGCGCGGCAACCCCTGTGAAATGGTCGTTCGACCCCCAAAGGGGTCGCGACCCACAGGTTGAGAACCGCTGCACTAGACCAAAGTAGCCCCCTGCAATATTCATAATTTGAAACTTTAGAAAAGGACGATTAGGCTATTAAAATTACAGTATTTCACATGTTCTTCAGTCCCATCAAGCCAGGATGAAAATGAGCAAATTACAAAGGGAGAAACAACATACCAGGCAGCTAAAGGGGCTGATATACTGTTCCCCTGTTCCCACATTTGTGCAGGGTACTTTTATTCCCTCCCTTCATAATCTTGAAGTGGCTTGCAATAGGAGTTTCTGTTGTATTTGCTGATGTAGGCTTCCTAATGTTTTGTTTTTTAACATTTGTGGCCACCTAGCTATGTTATGAATCTCTTTATCGGTGGTCTTGTGTCTTAAATTTACTTGGGCCTTTAGAATTAAGATACAACATAAGCAGGGGTGGGTTCTGGTTTTCTTCGCTGCCAGTTTGCTCAGTGTCGCGCTGCGTGGGCACAGTGCTTAAAAAAAGTTTCTGCGCATGCACAGAAGCAAAAAACAAGATGGCGGCACCTATGGCGCCACCGAAAGAACCGGTTCAGGGGCATGGCAGGCCTGGGTCGCTGCCGGTTCTAGCGACCCAGGCCACCAAGTTACTACTGGTTCTATAGAACCAGTCCAAACCGGGAGGAACCCACCTCTGAATATGAGTAATACCAATTTAGAAATTCATTCTAACAAGTGACCATTTTTAACAGTTGCTAGTAGTACAGTGGTGAATTATGGCATTTTCAATCTATTATATGTCCCATTATTTTAAAGTTTATTTTACAACATTTATTTACTGCCCAACTCACCCATTTCCATAATGAAACCCTATTCATCTAGTACTTTTCTGAGGTAACTGGAGGTCAAATTCTATGCACATTGGTCTGTGATTAAACATACACACAGGAAAAGACTGAACATCAACTTTTGATGTAAACTAGAAATCAAGTGTTCAGTATTTGCTATTAAATTAGTCATTTTATGGGGAAAAAACCTGATCGTTCTGCTGACATTTGTTCTTGGACAATGCATGCTATGTGTTTGTAGAAAAAGAAAATACTGTTAGTTAATGCTGCCAGAAAACAATGCTTCTGATGTTTCTGACTTAATTATCTACTTTTTCTCTTTCTTCTTAGTCTTCCCTTCCTGCATAAGTCTGTTCTTTCTTTGTTTCTTTTTTGGATCAACTGAGTGTTGATCCATTGGTGGCAACAGGAAATGATCAACTGGCTTGTTGCCAGACACTGATGTCATAGGCTGAGAGAGAGTGACTGGCCCAAAGTCACCCAGCTGGCAATGCCATTTCTGATATCTGTATAATAACAGCCATCTGAGTATATCATTAAAACAACTCAGTGCAGCAGTCCCTTTTTCAAAGTCTCTAGTTCAACAATGGCAGGAAAGAAAAATGAAAGACTAATCTAGTTGCCATTGGAGAAAACAATTAACAACTCACCATCTGAGCAGATTTGTGGAAGGCTTGTGGGATTTAGAATAAAAGCATGAAATTTGCCACAGTCTTAATGCATATCCAAATAAAGATTTGCAGATAAGGCAATAGCACCAACCAGTATACTAACAGCAAGTATTATAAATGCCGAGTTCATTTTTTTCCCCTACTGATGTTTTGCTGATAGCAGCTGTTTATGAGTTTTAGACATACCAGTTGTTGTTGTTGTTTTTTCTTTTATGAGAGGTCCTTGGTGTTCTCTGAGCTTGGTTGTTTTCTTGCAGACATTTCATTACCCAAACTAGGTAGCATCATCAGTGCTAATAAAGAATGGTGTTTGCTCTCAATTTATATTCTAGTGGCTTGCCATGTGAGTGTTGGTGGGAGTGGTCTTGGTTCTCCTTTGGTTGTAATCTTTGGCTTCACCAAAAAAAACCACCAAGACCATTCCCAACAACACTGACTGGGCAAGCTACTAGAACTCATGGGGAAAATGCATATAGAGTTCCTTGCCTTATCCAACTCACTTGCCATTAGAAATCTTGCAGACTGCGCTCTTTGATTTTGGTTTCAATGTTTCATTAGACATTTGCCATACACTGTATTTTCAAGGGTTTTGGTTACGGCTAAGTGGTCTAGAAACATAGTTGACCTAAATAAATTAAAAACTAAGGTTTTCAGGGTGCTGAAATTGCTAAAGTCAATTTGGACAATATAAGTGAAATTAAAGAGTACAAAAATCCCTATTCAAAGTTAGGGATTTCTGTATTAGGGAATCCCAAAGGTACTTTTTCAAGAGGCAACTGAGTTCTTGAATAGGGAATATGAGCTACACTCTGCAGTTTAGTTTCAAAATTAAGTATTTCGTAAATATTGAGATTGCTTTTGAGACTTTAATCATATGTGGTAAATGGGCCATACTTCTGAATTGCCTTAACAGCTGCATATATAGTCCCATCCTACACGGAAAATGTTGAATGAAAAGAGTTGAGCTTCTTCCTCCTTTCAGTTTCTTCACTAGCAATGCGAACTGCTTTGAGACCAGAAGTTCTCTTGCTGTAAATGGAACTGGAGCCAGTAAAATTAGATCACAAGATTACAATATATGAAAGCTAAAAGAAATACATTCTAAAACACTTCATATTTTCATATGCAGGGGTGAAAGTCTCTACCAGCCCCATTCATCTTTGTTTGCAAAGACCCTCTGATTTAATCTGTAGTTTTTCTCTTGAAAAATTTAACTAGCTTATTTTAATTACTCATTGCATAGGAAAATTCAGTGAAGAAATAAACACTCTGCAGTGTGCGAGTTGAAAGTGACCTGAATAAAACAAAAGCTGGAGGTGATAGATAACATGAAGAAGAAGAAGAAAAAGAAGAAAAAAAACCATGAGAGAAACGGTCACATCTAAACATAAAGAGAGATGTGCAGTGAAAAAGTTGTAATTGTGATGTGAGCCAAGCATAAGCTGCAGGAGGTGGAACATGGAATCTAGTCTCATGGTTGCTCAGCTGAGCAAAGCAGTGTTTTTTATTAAACAGCCCATACATAATGCACATATGTGCATGCTTTGAATCTGGGCTACATAAAAAAGGAAAATTGAAAGTATGCTGACTCCAGGCATTGTGAAAGGGAAAGATGGTTCAGTACCATGTCTGTGTTCATACAATTACATTTATCCAGAGTTAATTGAATAAAAATTCAGTGAATTCAGTTGCTGTTGGATTCTCAAACTTACAATTCACCACATATTAGCCAATCACATTTTAGACTAGCATAATGTATGAACCAACTGCAAGTTGGGTTCAAAAGGGCTCATTCAGGGTCAAGGGGCCAATCGGGCAGTAGGGTTGAGACACCCTACTCATTGCACCACAGGAAAACTCTCAGGCAGAGGAAGCTGGTATCCTGATATGGACCTAGTAATGGAGACAATCCATAATAATCTCTCTGCTTTACTATAACCTTTCATGTGTAGTTCTTCAGCCAATACAGCTTGGAAGGAAGCATTTCTGGAGGCTCATTTGCTATGCTGTTTGCTGTCCCTGACCACTTCCTTTTCTTTTAACCTTCTGATATGCTTTGAATTTTTTTTCTGTTTATAAACATTTATTAGATTGTTAAAATGCATTCTTTTTTTTTTCTTTTTAATGGAGAAAACACTTAGATATATTGAAAACAACCATTGCCTAATTCTATGCTGCTTCTCTACGGCCACTATGCAGTTGCTGTGAAGTCGCAGAACTTGGAGGTCACCAGATCTTATAAGCAGCCACTAATTAGACTGTTATGAAAAGCCATTCTTAGATTCATTATAACTACCCATTTACCCTCCAATATATTAGACAGTGATTGCACTACACTGTACATGCAGTAACTAAAATAATGTAGAAACTTAGCTATTAAGAAATAGGGTTATGAGGTTTCAGACACTGGACAAGCCGAATACATTATATTAGTTCTTTGGCATCTACTGATTCCTTCGCACTTCCAGGTCTGTAGAGCTAATTTTGACTTCCAGGCTTAGAAATTGAAACCAAGTTATACAAAGGACTTTCTTATTCAAAGAATAAATTTCCTGTCTTTCGATCTTCTTTCTTTGTATGAAGGTTGTATCCAAGTCCTTTTCCTTGAAAGGATTTGTATGAAATGAACAAAACCTTGTAAAGAGGATTTGCTTTGGAACTCCAGAACGTTTGAGCTGAAAACTCAAACTGTTATTTTGATACTGTGATTCAGCCCTCCAAAGCACGATCAAGTTAAAGAGTCATCGAAATATCAAAATCTTCCCATTGCAGAAACAAGAGTCCAACATGCCCAGACTCATTTGGATTAAGCAGGTGGTTCTTCTGATATACTACAGAATGCAATTTCATGTACCTTTCAGAGAGGGACTCATAAATGTGAGCCAAACCAGAAGACAAAACGCAGGATCGTCTCATAGATTAAACAATAGGATACGTTGAATAGAAGAAATGTTGCAGTTTCTATCCAACGGAAGATCACAGACCAGGAGTTGAATATTGTGTATTTGTAGGAATGAAGGCTGCAAGGAAGGACAAAATTCTTGACTTTCAGCCACAACCATTTGGATTGCTGAATCCTGTTGTGAAAAGACAGCCAAGACGGAAAGATTTGGCTCCGTTTCTCCCCCCAGCAAGAAAGAGAGTGCCAAGACCACTGCACATGAAACAATTGCAAATCCAACCTGTAGGCTATTGCCATCCACCAAATTCACCATTTAGGGAGGCAGAATTGCCTCATCATGGATTCCAAATGCTTGTGATTATTCCTCATAAGGACACAATGAATACCCTCAACAGTATCTTGGAGACTTTTTTCCAAAGGGGGGAAAAAAACCTTGGATTTTTCTGCATAGGAAGCAGTTGTAGCATGAGCAAGGATAGCAATAGGTGTCATTGAAGTCATAAGAATGTCAGGATAGACCTCCTGGGTCAGGTCATAAGCCCACTTACTCAATATTCTGTGTCACACAGTGTCCAACTGGATGCATTTGGGAAGCTCTCAAGCCTTATCTGGACAGTGGTACCCTCCCTCCACCCTGTTTTAGAAGGACTCTATTTAAGATATGCTGTTTATGATTCAGAATCTTCCATATTAGTTGCCACTGATTGCTCAAACCCCTATGAATTTGTTCAGTCCCATTTTAAAATTTGCTACTGTTATCACTACTGGGGGCAGCTGTTTCACTCTTAAGCTAATTACAGTATAGTGTGGAAAAATAATTCCTTCTCTTGGTCCTGATCTTAATTTCAAATTCAATGGATGACCTTGAATTTTAATAATATGTATGTGAGAGGGGGAAAAATCTTGCAGAATTTTATGTTTATTTTTATCATTTGAAGCTAAAGAGCCTTCAAAGAGTCAGTCTTGAATTGGGATTCAAAGACAGGGTCAAAAATCAAAGGCCTTAGTATTTCTCCTGTGAATTTCACTGTATCCAGGACTTCAAAAAAGGTAGATTTTCTTTCTGTTTCTGTCTACTTACCAATTAGCTAAGTAGGTTATGAAAGAAAATGAGACTTATTTCTGAGTAGAAATAAGAAACCACATGACTTAATTGAAATTGAAACTGGAATATGTAAGTTTATAGTTCATGCTATACTGACTTGTAAATTGATTACACAAGTCTAAGACTCCTTTACAGATTAGTAAGCCTTTTCCAGCAGTCATACACCTAAACGTACTATCCAGCTACGGGACAATACATATAAAAAGCAATACACATAGGCCAAACTGCTACAGTGCTACTCAAAAAAAGGATTGTGGTGATAAAATATGTGTATCTAATGTATATTATTAGTATTATTCATTTCACACAACGCTTCATACCAGCAGTGGTGTGTGTGTGTGTGTGTGTGTGTGTGTGATATATACCAACCAGTTTCGCATGTTTATATAATGTCCATCAAAATTAATAATGAACAAATTTTAAGTTTCAACATTTCTCAAAGGTTAACTTTATTAAGTAAGGTCAAATAAGACTCCCATTATTCTTCTGTGTAAACATGCTTTATTTTAAACTACAAAAGTGAAACTTTGGGATTTTCAAATGCTTTATTAGAATTCATTTAGATAAACTCTTTGGGCTTTTGCAGTTTAACTCTGCTCGTGAAGCCCCTGTTAATTCATATCTCCACCATATTATCCTTCCTGGGAGAGACCACACATCATTTCCATGTAATGTATAGTCGCCAAGCAAACAGCTGGTCAAGTAATAAATGTTAAACAGTGGTAATAATGTATGTGGAATTGTTATATATCTTCGTCTTTTGCATTGCTTGTGGAGGGAACCCGTTCAAAGCCTAATCTTCTGTCTTTCTTGATGGGGCAGATTAATTTAGAAGGTCCACCCAGTGCTCCTTCAGCTTGAGAAGAATTCTACTCAGGGACACATAAAGCTACCAGTGAGAACAGCACACTTGTTTCAGACAACAGAGCATGCTACCCATGTCATTAAAAAAGGCAAAGATATCTTCCAGATGTTTTATTGTCTTGGGCCTGCACAGATGTTTTCTATGTCTGCCCATAAATGTTAGAAATGTAAAACATTTGGGTCCTACAGATGCAAAGATTAAATTATGCAAGAGATTGGAGAAATCTCTGTGTAATGAGAGAAGACCCTGATCTGTTCATAATCACTGTTGTAAGTAAAAATCTCTCCTCTTTTTTTAAGCGTTTTCCTAAAGAAGACTTTTATTGTTATTATATAGATTAAGTCTTATAGCTGATGCGAACAAGAGAACATAGCACACAGAGAATCATAAAAACACCCCTGAATCAGTGGTGGGATTCAAAACTTTTTACTACCGGTTCTGTGGGCATGGCTTGGTGGGCGTGATGTGGCTTGGTGGGCATGGCAGGGGAAGGATACTGCAAAATCTCTATTCCCTCCCCACTCCTGGGGGAAGGATATTGCAAAATATCCATTCCCTCCCCACTCCAGGGGAAGGATACTGCAAAATCCCCATTTCCTCCTGATCAGCTGGGACTCGGGAGGCAGAGAATAGATGGGGGCGTGGCCAGTCAGAGATGGTATTTACCGGTTCTCCAAACTACTCAAAATTTCCGCTACCGGTTCTCCAGAACTGGTCAGAACCTACTGAAACCCACCTCTGCCCTGCGTATATCACAAACAAGGCCATGAGACAACCCTCTCTCTATTTCAACCTGGTTTCTACAAAATAGCAGTAAGAGCACTTCAGGCAGCAGAGATGAGATGCTCCCTTCTCTTTCATGGGCACTAAAGGCTATCGGACCCAAATTTGGAGTTCTATGTCTTCAAACAGTATTCTTACTGCATGCACTTACTTTGTCAAGATTCAGAGATCTTTTTTTGTGAGAAGAAGCAGGTAAGGTCCAAACAGGATAGCAAGGGTCAGGAAGAGGCTGTCTAGATTCAGAACTTCCATCAGCTTGCCTAACTGGTGATCAATATTAAAATAACATATGACAACTGTAATATTTCATGCCAGTATACCTTCAAGCAAGTCAAGGATGGAAGGAGAACATATCAATTCAGCAGTAAGGAAAGGCTCATAGACTGAAGCCCTCAAAAAAAAAAGTTCTTTGTGGCATTTCTTTAATTAAACAACTTTTTCAAAAAGCTGTACAGGTAGTCCTTGACCTACAACAGTGCGTTTAGTGACCATTCAAAGTTACAATGGCACTGAAAAATGTGACTTATGACCGTTTTTCACAGTTACGACCTTAGCAGTATCTGCATGATCATGTGATCAAAATTCAGATGCTTGGCAACTGGTTCGTATTTATGACCGTTGCTGTGTCCCAAGGTCATGTGATCCCCTTTTTGCAACCTTCTGACAAGCAAAATCAATGGGGAAGCCAGATTCACTTAACAACCGGGTTACTGACTTATCAACTGCAGTGATTCACTTAACAACTGTGGCAAGAAAGGTCATAAAGTGGGGGCAAAACTCACTTAACAATAGAAATTTTGGGTTCAGTTGTGGTCGTAAGTCGAGGACTACCTGTATTTTTCCCATTGTGAGAAGACGGCCTTATAACACTAAAGACAGGAAAGCGTATTAAATTCTGTGATACAGTACAGCCTTTGTGGAGGAACCCTTGAGAACTGACAAGACAGCAATAACAGTTCTCAGAGACTGTCCAGTCCAAAAGGTTGTCCAGCTGTAATTTTCACTTTTTTCCTGCCAGGATGCTGTTGTGGGGTATCTTTCCCACACAGTCTGTTTCTTGCCCAGTGACACACCATCATCAGTTCTAGAGTTAGGGGATATCCTAGACCTTTTCATACATGCTGGACCATCCTTTGTAGGGCAGTCTTATCCTTCTCATCTTTCCTGTTACCTACTCCTATTGATATCTTATGATTTATCACTTTATTGTTTGTATATTATGATTTATGATTGTATTTTACAATTTATGATTTATCACTTTGTTGTTTGCATGTACACTGAGAGCTTATGCATCAGAGACAAATGCCTTGTATGTCCAATCACACTTGGCCAATAAAGAATACTCTATTCTCTTCTATTCTAGCTGATCCTCTCCTTTGAAATAAAGGAAATATCTGAAGTTTGGACATATAACCTTGCCTTTTAATCTCAAGCCTTATATTGTGTGTCTATTCTTCTGCTCTGCTTGGTTCCAACCCTGCTTAGCTCCAACTTTCAGGTGGCATTTATGGGGGTGGGGGGAAACCCACTGTTTCCCAGGCCACATAAATGACTTAGGATTGTCTGTTGCTTTAAATGGACCGCCGGCTGCTCTCACTAGCCCTCTGCAAGGAAGATTAAATACTGTCTTTCTTTTTCACTTGTTCACAAGCGCACACAAATATCTTTTCATAACAAAGGAAAAATGTATTTGCAGAGAATAGTAACAAAAATGATTCGGGGACTGGAGGCTAAAACATATGAAGAACGGCTGCAGGAACTGGGTATGTCTAGTTTAATGAAAAGAAGGACTAGGGGTGACATGATAGCAGTGATAGCAGTGTTCCAATATCTAAGGTACTGCCCCAAAGAAGAGGGGGGGGGGTCAACCTATTCTGCAAAACATTTGAAGCAGGACAAGAAGCAATGGATGGAAACTAATCAAGGAGACAAGCAACCCAACCTGGAACTAGCAATAGCATTTAGACTTATATATCACTTCACAGTGCTTTACAGCCCTCTCTAAGCAGTTTACAGAGTCAGCATATTGCCCCCGACAATCTGGGTCCTCATTTTACCGACATGGGAAAATGGAAAGCTGAGTCAACTAAGGAGAAATTTCCTGATGGAACAATTAATTAGTGGAACAACTTGCCTCCAGAAGTCTTGGATGTTCCAAAACTGGACATTTTTAAGAAGAGATTGGACAAACATTTGTCTGAAATGGTATAGGGTTTCCTGCGTGAGCAGGGGGTTGGCCTAGAAGACCTCCAAGGTTCCTTCCAACTCTGGAATTATTCTGTTATATATTTCTATTCAGATAAGCTTTTAACAGTGAAGATTTTTGAGATGAATTTTTAACTGGGTGTTTGTGGTTTTGGTTGGATTTCAATAAGGATGCTCATTGTGCCTTATAAAACAGCCTGATTTTTATTCTTTTCCCTAGTGTTATAAGTCCCCTTGACTGCCATTTGTTTGGAGAGATGACCAGTAACATAAAAAGGAAAAAAAGAAAAAAAACACCAATATTTTTCAAAAGAAATTCCAGTAGCCATTATCATCATATTCACATCCAACAAAATAGTGACTGAATTGCCACACTGTGGATATGAAAGGTGAAATTATGCCAGTAAAACATGTCACTTATTCACTATGAATGTTTCCTATTGAGTAACAAGCTATTTTGGCCCAGAACTATTTTTAAAATAGATTTTAAACAGACTTTCCTACTATTCCTTTCCTTTCTTACAAATCAGGGGGTGCATTGGAATTGTCCTGCCTGCCTTGTAGGTTTGCTTCAAAGGGGACAACCCCACTTTGAAAAATTCAGAGCAAGAAACAAGGGGTCAGACGTAATGTGAGCATTAGCCTTCTTCATCGGATGGAACACTGTGTTTATCAGAAAGCCTCCAGGGAATTCCATCAGCCCAAGGAGGCAGGGCCGCCTTTTCTTCCCAGGGTAACATGAGAGACCCTTAGAATAGATCCTGCAGACAAGCATTCAGACACAAAAAAGTACGGCACCTCTTTACCCCCCTCCCCGAGAAAGTATCTTTCCACAACCTCCTGTCCCAAGGGAAATGTTCCAGGGATGCATGCTGATGGAAACTGATTTTTATTCAGCTGCAGCCTGGATGGAGAAGGAGTTCGCTCCCTGAAGGAAAATGAACATTTGGGGTTTCATTTTTGAATGAAGAAATGGTATTCTGCGGCTATTCCAAACAGCTTACAGGTGTAGCTAAACCTAGGAAGGGATTGTTGAGATGAACCCAAGGTTTTAGATTCATCCGTCTGTTCAGGATTCGTGTTGACAGGTATTAAAATCTATGGAATAGCACCATCCCATTAAAATACATGCTATACAAAGTACTGAGGGTTGTTGTTGTTGTTGTTTTTCTTTCCTTTGTTAGTGTGGAGTTCAGAAATCCAACTTCCACGATTCTAACAGGCCTCTTTCTCTCAGCCATTATTGCTACATCCAAAAAAACCCTACATGGTTACGTTGTTAGCATTATTTAATTTTTATATCAGCACCCACATCTTTCAAGACATTTTACCATGTTATCTTTAGAACAACCCTTGGGGCTAAGAGGGAGTGAATTTCTTGGCTGGGTAGGAACTTGAATCTGGGGCCCCTCAAATTCATATTCAAAACTCTTCTGACTCTTCTGCACGCAATTATAAGAAATCTGGCCACATTAGCAGAGCAAAGAGGCAGAGAAATTTGGCTATTTTCATTTCACCCAAAATGAGTAATGCCAGCATCTACATAAATTACATCAGTATAGTCCAAATAAGTGTTTGGCTTCCCTGGAATGATGACTCATGGACGTAAATATCTTTCTTGACATGATCTTTCAATCCTTTAAGGCTAGGCAGATCAGAAGTCTGGACAACACTTTCACTGTACATGCATACAAATAATATAGCAGCACTCCAATTGTGTCACTGTGTGGGAAAGATCAAAAATGGGTTGAGCAAGTCGCCAAGGTCATTTTGCTCCCAGGGCCAGTTAACACCATGTCACTTCCCTTCTTTTCCATACGTATGATTTAGTGCCCTTCTTCTACGTACAGATGTTTTAATGGGTATTTAGAGGGGGCACATCCTATACACATTTTACAGAACTTCACAATTCTTGAGCCACATATGTGTCTCATCTCAAGTATTGGTTCAAGCTATTCTTCCCTGGGGCAGTTCCCTCCAAATAGGCTGTGATTTCAGCTTCCTCAATTCCCAGCCAGGATGACTTTACAAATCAAAAAACATTACATGTCTAATGAAATCCATATAAAAAGTTCAAATATGTTTTTTTCAAAATATGTTTTTTCAAACATCAGGAATGAAAGTGTCTCCTATATCCAAGTACAGGGCCAAATTTCTTGCTCCTGTATCCAGTTCAATGAAAGTTTATTCTGTACATCACTAAGGAGTATTCTAAGCAAGAGAATAAGAAACTGTCTCATAAAGGCAAAAAATGAAAATCCCCAAGCATTTATCAAGGAATGTTTAGGTACAATTAATCCTGCTTGAATGGAGCTGGAGCTTTGAAATAGATGACCTCTGAGGTTCCATCCAATCTTAATATTTTAGTATGAAACAAATAGAGGACAACACTATTCAACTCAACAAGCATTTCCGTATGTCCCATTTTCTTCCTGGATAGCCAAAAAGGCACAAGACTACATACCAATCCTGTTAACAATACTTGCAAGAAAAGTAAGCCTGCCAGGACATATCATTGAAGACCCAACTGGTTCCTAAAATGCATATTTCTCCTATGCGGTAGTGAAAAATGTTAAACATTGCTACGTATGTTGATCCTTAGAATAATTCCTTCTTTATAGTTTAATAAGGTGAATATTTTCTTGAGACTAGTGTTTGCAAGAACAAATTATGAATGCTGTCAAACCTTTAAAATAATTCAGCATAATTTTAAATAATTCAGGAACAAAGAAATATTTTTTCAAAGCCATTCCTCGTGCACCCAACCATGATCGCTTACACTCTAGCAGCATCTTTTTTTTTTTTAAAGTCCTCATAACCTTGCTTTCATCTCATTCCCAGCCCATGAGTGAGGCAGGCTTAAGTCACCGTAGTTGTACCAAAGTTAAAAGTATTGTTTTCCCTATTATTCCAACATCATCTAAGGGCAGCCTCAAGGAAAATGAGATTTTGTCATTCATTACCTTGGAAGGAAGTCAGCAGACTATCACTCTCTGGGAGAAAGCAACTTTCATGTCAGTAAATCTTCAACCAAGTCAAGGGTGGAAGGAGAACATATCAATTCAGCAGTGAGAAAAGTCAAATGGGCTAAAAAAAAAAAAATCTTCATGGCACTTCTTTAATTAAGCAAGTTTTCCAAAAACCTGTATTTTTCCCATTGTGAGCAGAGACCCTTATAACACTAAAGGCAGGAAAGCTTATTAAATTCAGTTATGCAGTTCAGCTTTCATGGAGGAACCCTTGAGAACTGACAAGACAGCAATAACAGTTCTCAGACTCAACGAAAAGATTGTCCAGCCGTAATTTTCACTTTTTTTCCTGCCTGGATGCTATTGTGGGGTATCTTTCCCACACAGTCAGTTCCGTCAAGCTGACAGCAGGGCTGCTGCTGTTTCCTGGGGTGTTTATGGTCTGCTAATGGCTTCTCCCTCTGCTCAGAGTGGCTCCTTGGGCCACAGATGGCATGCAGCAAACACATGCTTGAGATGGATTGCACAGATGTATGAATCTGGCAAGCAGCTGCTTTACACTGCACTTGTTAGCACGGCAGGAGCCCAGAGATCTTGGGGAAACAGGAAGAAATAATATTTTCCCTTTGCTCTGAAATAGGAATTAAGCATATTGCTGCCATTTCAATTTTTAGCAAAGCAGTAACAGGACACACACAAAAATAAAGAGCATTCCTTCCTCCAAGGAGAAACATCATGTAATACGAAGTGTCATCTTCAGAAATTCCCTTTAGAAATGATTTGAAGCTCTCTTGAAATATGAATGAACATGGCTGTTTGAAGGCATCTGCCCATATGAGGGAGGCAACTCTGTCTTCAACTTCCTGGTATTATTGCTATTAACTCTTCAGCACCAACCTGGGAAAAAGAAAGTACAGCTTTGGTTCACCCATTCTAAACCTATCAACATCTAAGTGGCACATTATAGAAGGCATTATCAACTGAAATGGTAGATGTTCAGGATAATATACACATAGATTTCCGGTATATGTTCATAAGGATTGTCTTCATTTTAATCCCCACTCATATCCTGCAATCCTCACCCATTTTTCCAGGCAACTGCTGCCATTCTGCATAATGGGAAATTTCTTTCTGAATATTAAAAGAGAGCTGAGGCAAGAAATTCAGTAAAAAAGAAAACTCCCAAGCATCCCATTTTGCCACCTCTTCCCCAACCCAATGGGCTCACCAGATAGGGTAATGCAAGTAAGTCCACACTACAATCCCAACTGGACTTTCTGGTTTTTCTTTGAAGATGTTTCGCTTCTCATCCAAGAAGCTTATTGGAATATACTCAAGGAGTATACATCTCAAGGAGTATACATCTTTCCATTCCCCACCATCCAGTCAGAGCTGACTGTTTCAATCAGAAGCTAAACGTCTTCAAAGAAAAACCAGAAAGTCCAGTTGCCTCTTGAAAAAGCACCTTTGGGACAGGGGTGGGTTCTAACTTACCTCGCTGCCAGTTCACTTCCTCACATGCCACGTGGGCGTGTGTGTGCATGCGCAGTGCTAAAAACAGCTTCTGCGCATGCGCAGAAGCAAAAAACAAGATGGCGGCCCCTATGGCGCCGCCGAGAGAGCTGGTTCGGGGCCGTGTCCAGTTGGCCATTGCTGCCGGTTCAGCGAGCGGGGGGAAATTCCTACTACCGGTTCTATAGAGCCGGTCTGAACTGGCAGGAACCCACCTCTGCTTTGGGACAACCATGACCTGGATGGCTGAGAATCTCCATAGACATCCCAACTAGATCCAATGACAAGACTGCTATTTGGGCTAATATTTGCCCAGGCTAACAGGAGAGAAAGGAAGTTTACAAGCAGATTTTAAGGGCTGAACAGAGCTCCTTGGGACTCCTTATATTCTTCCATGTCCATTAGCCTGTAAGCTGGAATCCTGCTCTCAGTTCTGGCAACTACCATCAAACTAAGGATGTGAAAAGCTGTCTTCTCCAAAGCTGTACCTGGGGCTGTTGCAACTTATCCTGTTCCTGTCCTGATACTTTGCTAACTGCTCTCAGACAGCAGTTTAGTTTTGCACTAAGTAGGAGATGAAGGAAGATCAGGAAGAGGATGAGGAAAGGCATGGTAACAACAGTGAGCTGACAAGCCTGGTTTTAGCAGTTCATGGGCCTCAGACATGATCAACCTTGTTGATTATTGATACTAGGCCTGGCTAAATTGAACCCTCAGATAAACCTGGCAGCTGCATTTCTCCTGGATTACCCAGTTTCTGACAAATGTGAACTTTTGTGGAGCTGTTTAGATTGAGATGAGTGAGGAATTTATTAATGGTTTGAGAATGCAAAGGGCATTCGTTTGTTCTAGTGAGCAAACACTTCACTTTTTCCATTCACTTTCCAGGCTGCTTTTTGTTATCCATCCACTTTCTGTTTCTATGCAGACCTGCCTTCCCAGCCCAAAGAGGGCTCTGGAATAGGAAAAATCATTTCATGATGTCATCTTTAAATAAATGGAGGATCATTTGTGCCATGTGATTATCTTTGAGATTGCTAGTATCCACTCAGGGAAATGATTTGGCCAATCTAGTGTTCCTTCAATTCCAAAATTAGAAGTGACTGTTCTTTTTATATAGCTAAAATGACTTTATTCATCCAAAAGAGGAAGGCGTTAATAGGTTAAGGGTAACCCTAAAGTTAGTGGAATTATGTAGAAAGATCTGGAGGGGGTATTTAGAGGAAAAGTTCAAGTTTGTGGAAGAATGGCATATTATGAAGAAGAACATGACAGAAAGAAGAAAGAAAGAAAGAAAGAAAGAAAAAAAGAAAGAAGAAAGAAAGAAAGAAAGAAAGAAAGAAAGAAAGAAAGAAAGAAAGAAAGAAAGGAAGGAAGGAAGAAGGGAGGGAGGGAGAAGAAAGAAGAAAGAAAAGAAAGAAAGAGAAGAAAAAGTTGTGGGTGCTTTATC